>JXSR01S028446.1:218600-249972 GCA_000969725.1 Ophiothrix spiculata | reverse complement strand
GTCTCGGATGTCAAAGGTCTCGGTCTCGGAAGGCCTGGTCTTGGTCTCGGAGTGTAATGTCTCGGTCTCGAATGGTCATGTCTCGGTACACAGACTGAGCCTGTGTCAAGCCCCCCCCCCACCCTGCTTGCCACAGGAGGAAGTGTATAGGATAGCATGTAAGCATCTTCAATAGACAGCCACAGACACGAAACACCCCAAAATCATCTGCTTGATTTTCAATGAAATTTTAAAAATATGAATGCCACTCACCAAAAATCTGATAATAAACACCTTTAATATTCCAAATCCATCATAAAATTATGTTTTTAGTGATCCAATCCAAAAAAATAAGACCATGATTCCAAAATTGTCTGTGAATTCCAGGAGAGAAGCCATGGTCTTGATAAACATGTGGGCGTGACTTGCAAATATGAAACAGAGGCTCTATGAACTCTGCAGAAAGGGTCAGGAACTCCTGATGGAAGGGGGGCCTATTTATTGTATGCTAGAAGGCCATTAAATACTATTTATGTTTGGTGTTTTTGGTGCCCCTGGCTCTGTTTAGAAAAAGTTGACACACATGATCTGTTTTATTATATACATTTGAATAGTGTGGCTGGATGGTTGATCACAAGGTCTGGGGTCTTTTCATTAATGTTATGTTATGTAACTTTAGGTTATGGGTTCTATTGATCAGTGTGATGTTAGCGTGCATGGCTTAACATAAGGTTATTAGTTCTTTTCATAAATATGATTAAGCTGTCTTTATCTGTTAATTGCATCAATAAAAACACTTCAATTTGACATTTCACTGCTTGAGAACTGTCAAAAATTATAAATATAAACAGAAGAAACATGCTATTGAGCTATACAGTTGTCATTCTTGTAACTCAAGGGAAGGATGAGCCTGAGTTACATTCGATGGAACTAACGCAGAACTAACAACAAGCATAGCCGTAGGCAATAAAAATCCAGCGAACGAGTGAAAAAACCCTACAGACATATTGAAATCATTAAATTTCCTACATAAAATCAAATCTGTAGTGTGCGTTTGATGAGAGCATGTTTGACTGTAGTCCCAGAGCTGTGACCATGGACCATCATTAACTTTTATCATTGGGCATTGTAATTTCTATAGGTCCTGACAGGAAATATTTGAAAAATAAAAATCCTAAAAAAAATCCACTCAGCATAGGCACCATCTTCAAATAGTGTAGAATCATTACAAACCTAATTTAAACCCAAAGATGAAATTTATCATCCAAAATCTGGACATAAACAAAGTTGAGGTTGTCAAATTCAGAAACCCAATGTTACAACATACAAGGTAAGTTTAGGCCCCAAAATCACACATTTTGATTCTAAATGTTTACAAACTACCTATCATGAGATGCACAAGACTCTCATGGAGCTTAGTACTAAAATTTTTGAACAACTTTAATATTTTGCCTGAATTTGAGGTGTGGACTTATGCTTAAATGACAGTTTTACTATATCATTTTCCATGACTTGACACAAAGTCAAGTCATGGTGCCAGGACTAGTTCAACTGCGCATCGAAAGCGCACAATGCGAAAATGTTACACTGTCAACTGTGCATGCATATCTTGTTGTTCGATGTGGCCATCGCGTGAAAAAATTAGTCTTTCGTACTATTATGAAATCATTTAAATTTCCTACAAATAAAATCTGCAGGGTGCGTACGATGAGGGCGTGTGCGGCTACGCATCGGCAATGAAATTGCACAGCGTGTATCTTGATTGGTTGCTTGCACGGCGATTGCGTGAAAAGAAAAGTCTTTCGTACTGCGTGAGGTGAGACGCTTGTTTACTCTACGCATTTGGAAGCACTGGAATTAGGCCAATCACACGCTGTAAATACGTGCGACTTTCACGCATACCACAGTAGCAACAAGCGTCGTTCTCCAAAAACCCCGCGAACGGAGAAATTTTATTGTTAAAAATACTATACCTAGGTCTAACGCCCCTTGACCGCAACGGCCAAAAATTGGCCAACCCGGTTTTTCTATTTTATTCTTCAAGTTGCGTACATCGATGTTTGACAAGAGCAAGAGCAGTAGTTCCACTAACTAAAACATTAATTGCGACAACAAATAGGACATTTGGACTTGAAAAATCGGAGATTTTGTAAGCTTGTTTACACTATTTTGACGCCTTAGTCTGTCAAGTGTGTTGAAATCGGCAGTCGATTTTTGGTACATGAAAGCATTTGATTATGAATTCTTCTTGAGCTGAGTGCTATTTATAATTTGATAGTGATCACATACATCTGTTGCTTCAAGAGGTGCATCTGCTTCGTATTTCAAAATTTTGTCGGCGTTTTGCAGAAGTCAATGGCTGTTAGCCCAGACCCAATATGTAATGAAATTGAGACTTGAGTATGGCTGGGTCTGGAAGCTCAGTTTAGACTTACTCCACGCATATGGTGCGTTCAAAATTTCATGACTTAGGATATTTAATGACTTCAATAATATACATGTTGAACATGATGTTTTCAAGGTGAGCATTATACAAATACAACATGGTTTGAGGGGAAGTATCGCAAAATACTGTCCCCGAGGTGTTGGATGATTCCAAGGAAGTCTCCATCATCCAACACCGAGGGACAGTATTTTGCAATTCTTCTCTGAAATAAACCATGTTGTATTTGTTTTACTACTGACTACACCTCAAAAAAGTCAAAATATAACTTGAAAATAAATCTCAAAGTCAACAAATTCAGTACTTTACCGCGAGTCATACGGTAGTACCATGCGGAAGTTTTTACTCTTTTCCCCGCGTGTGTGTATTTTACAAAGGTGCAACGCGTAAACGCATACCCGCGCTTGATCGCAAAACACGATCCGGTTCACTTTGTTCAACCGGATCGCGCGGGGAGCTATTTAAATTCAGTTGCACACTTACCGTACGCCAAACAACTGACCCATAATAATGACCCTGATGATTACATCACCAATATAGCCTTGAATGTTATAGCTTAATCCACTAATTTGAAGGGGTGATTTTAATTAGGTGGACCTTGCAGCGCCTGTTTTCAATCCGTGGCGTGGCTGGATTAGTCAAACACCTATGAAATAATGGTATCGCCAAACGACGTCACATTAATATTAATGAGATCCATAATGCGATATGCAACGTGACAATGTTTTGATTACATCGTTTGATCACCGGGAACGCATTTGTGAACAAGAAAAATCACATGCAGATATCACCTTTAGTGGAAATAAATGACCAAAATGAATAGTAAGTTTGTTTGACATAAATTATTTATAGTAATCAAGCCAATTTGTTTGGAGTCATATTGTCACATGTAGCCGTAAGGTGTGTTACAAATTCGGGAACGCTAGCACTAGTTTTAGGTATAGGCTTCCGAATTCGGCCTGAGTGCCTCATATAGTATTATGAGGCACGAGTTGAGTGCAAACCCGCGCGGCTTTACTTGAGTATTAACGCACACGCGGAAAAGGAGTCAAAAATACTTTTTGCGCGTCTTCCCTATTCAACCAATAAAAATGCTGTATTAACTAATAAATATTCAAGAGGTGTAGTAAAATTTTATGCCGTGAGAAAGAAATAATTAGTTTATCATAATGTTTTCATGCATGCATGTTCATCATCATGTGTGGTGTGTTTTGCTAAAACTTTGAACATCTTTAGCAACATGAAAAACGTTATTCCATGCATTCGTTACACTTATTTCGCCAGAAATCAGTCCCTCTGTATGGAGTAAGCAATAAAATATTTAACACAAACCAGATTGATGCGTTTTTATGCCTAAAAGATGTGTCAATTTCAGGCTATTCCAATGACTTACCTTCTCGAGAAACAGCGGCCATCTTGCTCAACGAAATGATTATGTTTTTTTGTCGGTAACTTTCGCAAACAGATCGGCTGTTTCCGGGAAAAATCAATTTTGCGTCAAAGTTCAGATTTGATACCGTACAATATGACTTCTTTTCAGTTGGTTCCTAGGAAAGAGAATGCCAGCAATGACCCAGTTGTCATGACCTTTCTGAAAGGTCGCGAAATGACGTAAATTTTACCGGTATTTTATCATGTAACTGGACAATATTCAATTGGCTTAGAAATGGCTTTGACTTGTAAAGCGATCTCAAGAATAACTCAAAAATCACTCCACATTGGGAGAACTGAATGTAGAATATTTTCACTTTGTAGGTAAGTCACTAAGTTTGTAGAATTACTGAAACGACGATGGGAAACAAATAAGCGCAGCCAGTAAGCTTTATCATGTTTACTAAACTTCCGAAAACATGGAAAACGGAAACATGGAAACTTACCCGAAATTTCTGGCAGTGATATTGGACAAGGTATTGGTACCTCTTCCAGAAGCAAGCTCTGCAATCAAACCTATCGCATAAGTGCACATACCCAATATCCCAAAAAATGATCATATTTATCAAATACGAACTGCAAGTTCAACACTCCACAAACATGACAAAGCGGTCAAAGCCTAATTTAAAGGATCATATGTATAGGCCTACTAGTAAATTATAAACACTTCCCGAAGTTGTTAGTCACACAAAAATGATGTTTGAAGATATGTTTACAAATGGTAAACAATGTAAATAAACCAAACATACCATTTGATTTCTCTGGAGTCTGATCCCAGCTAGTTTGCAGCAAACTTAGTAAGACCGGGTAGAAGACATTCTCTTTTATCGGGAAGGTCTTTTATCATTTACGAATTCTCCCCTATACTAAGTTTGCACATTGAGCTATACAAAACCGAGGAGCGCCAAAAATTTCCCTTTTGAATATTGATACTCACTCCCAAATTGGTCAGCACCTAATCATTGTTTCCTTAATTTTCACATCAATAATTTAAATTCCGCTAAAACTTTCTGCATTTTTTGGAAATTGAGGATCTTTTCTCTCCCCGTGTTAATCAGCGGGACTAAATTTGCTTGTCAATTAACCGTCAATTTCATTCACGTAACAAATTAGTCTCGTTATACAACATTTATGACTGTAACAGACGGGACATTCGCGTAAATTCACTTGGTTGACCGTATTTACGTTGCTCCTCGTAAATCGCCGTTCGTTGCTTCAACGGTGTGTGTGAGGTGAGCGACCAAAATAAAAAAGACACACATACTGTTGAAGAACCTTTAACTAATCCCAGCAGTGCGATTTTCATAATTTTTTAAAATTCAAAAAGGTTCCTTTCATGAATATTAAACAGACCGAGCCTGTCCTCTTCCTATTAGTATTAAACGTCGAATGGAATAAATGGAGTAAGGTTACATTCGTTGGATGAATATGGAAAAAGAAATTTCTGGTTTTTCAAGTACAATATTATTAGTATTTTTCATTTTATGCACAAATTACCGTTATGTGATAGGCTTTAATCTATATCCTACATTGTATATATGTGTACCGCCGCGGCAAAAGGGTCCAGTTTTCGGCTCGTACATGTTGCTCCTTGTAGCATATCTAATGTATGGTATTTGTATACATCAGATATGCTACAATGAGCAACATGTAGGAGTCGACAACTGGACCCTTTCGTCGCGGCGGTACACATATAGCTTGCCTCAAGACGGCGAGCAAATGGAAACGGACATGTCATATAAATCACCTTGTTTAGGCTTTCGTCAAGGAAACCCAACTTGGTACTGGTACCAAGTAAGCTAAAGGAAGCTTATCTTCAACAATTAAGGCTCCAAGATGGTTTTTTTTAAATTCAGTTTTGAATGCAGGACTCAGAGGAAGACCTGAATTCAGTGTTTTGCCTGTCATCTTCTATTGACTATTGTCTCATAATTAGTGGATGGGCGAACATTATTTTGAGTAATGGGTGCCCCCGACTATTACGAAAAATAACGTACACCCATCCATTATGAGACGGTAGATTAGATGATGGGCAAAATAACAATAAATGATTAAATCTTATTTTATTCTCATTCTATGATTCTTAAAATCTTTGCCAGAATTCCTCAGACAAAATCAGTCACGTGACCACCAATTGCAGGGTACGTTTGTGTTCGAAAACAATTGGCCCTGCACTCTGGATATTTATTTTAATCGTCCGAAGAATTGTGACACCGACTTAAGTTGAAAGTTTGAGACATTTAAGAGTAAAAATAAAGTCAATTATTTGTAATAGAATAGATAGACCTATCATAATCATTTATTGGAAAAACGTACACCCTATTCAAACATAAAACATTCCAATTCAAGTAAAGAATTGTGCGTATATCTATACCGCGCTGCAATTTTCAACGCGCTGTGGGCCCACAACGCTAACGCGCTGTCATATTGTCTCAATGGATGGCCAATTAATCCTTTTATATATTAGTAAATTCACACTCATTGACTAAGAGTAAGAGTGCATTACATTGTCATTGACTGACATAATCGACATTTCATACTTAGCTAACTTGGGACTATTCATTCCCATCAGCCTGGGTAATGTGATGGTCTACCATGAGAAAAGTTAAATTTATTCCAACAACGACCATCCCAACTGAACTTGTGCCTCATCATCACTGACACTTTAGTTTAGCAAATTCGGCAGCCTTAAAGCATTAAAGGGGCATATTCTTTTATTTTTAATTATCGTTGTCAACAACGATTTATAGTAGGGATATCAACAAAAAAAAGTTCCTCAATTCGTTTTCATAACACATTCAAATTGACCTCTTGTTTCCAAAGTAAAATGACACCAAGATCGCTCTTTGAGGTCAAACGGTTGGAGCCGGAGATATTGAAGATTTGGTCCTAAAATTTTCAATTTGGCCCTATTTGAACTAAAAATTAAATTAGAGAAAATGTCAACATAAGGAATTTACCGGCATGTAATTTTAAAAATTAAATTCTAAATTCTATCTGCCAACATTTTTTTTTTGGGGGGGGGGGGTGGAAAAATTTGCAAATTTTCATAGCTAAATTTGTAGAATAGGACCCATTCAATATGAAAATGCTTTTCAAAAAATGTTCTCCGATTTTCACAGGTTGCTCCATAACTTGATTCAAAGTTGAGAGTGAATGATTCCTTTATGGTTCAGTATTTAGGAATTCATACACCAAGTATGAATTCATACACCGTAAAGGAATTACGGCCTTTCTGGAACTGATATTAAAGTATCTGCCAAAATTCCTCAGACAAAATCGATTATGTGACCACGTATTACAGGGTACCAGTCGTGTTCGTAAACAATTGACCCTGCACTCTTGGTGTTTTTACATCGTCCGAAGAAATGTGACACCTAGTTTAATGAGCATTTGATGAAGTGTTTGTCGATTGTTAAAATCAATGTACTTTGATCATGCTTCAGCTGTCAGCTGCACCCCTATCTGGTGAGACTTTTATAAAGTACCGGTACCGTATTGAGGAACTTTTAGTTAGGTAATATTCCATATTGATCATCTGTATGCAATAAAAAATCAATTGCAAAATGTGTCTTGGAGATCCAATAATTTATGTTTTTTGTGTGTATTTTCTGTTTCTATTTCAGGAATTTTTGTGTATATAGTTATATGGTACATCACAGTAGAAATAATGTAATCAACAGAAGAACTCACGCATTACAATATCATCCAAATGTAACTCAGACTAGACATTTTATTGGGAATCCTCTCGACTTCATTAGTTCATGTAAGAAAAAAGAGTATTCAGAAAGGCGGATATTAGGGTAAGTATGGTCATTGTATTTTACAAATTACATTCAGATTCCTCCAGATTACCCACTGTAGGACTTTATAACAACATTATAAATTAGATAGAGTAAAAAATCATTGTAATGTAACAACCTAGTCGCACTTGCAACCCCCGCCTATATAGTACACTAACTTAATCAATCCACTGACTCTACATGGAACACTGATCTATAAAGCCACTGACAGCCGGGTCGTGCCTCTATTGTCAGCCGAGTCGAATTGTAGTGCTAGTACAACCAGCCAATCAAATTAGAAAAGATTTATTTGGATGCTTTGCAATCCCAAGATTTTTATCTTCACAACTTTCACAATTGTAAGGGTCAATACATAGCCGGCCTTAAAACAACATTTTCGCAACCAAACATTGGTCGTGACATCACCAAATAGTTGTGATCAAATTTAAAGTATAAACCGGTAACAAACATTCGAGGCAATGACAGTTCAACACATGTTCAATTTAGCGCAACATTTTATTTGGTCTCAACTCGGTGTTGAAGTTATTTTATTTGGAGTCAATCATCATTTTGACGTCACGACCAAATGTTTGGTAGAGACAATTTTGTTTGAAGGCCAACTACGTTTGGACCCTATTTGATTCTTGCTTGTCTACAGAAAGTATATTTCAAATGAATGATTCTGGTTTATAGGCTATATTGTGGATCCATTGATTGTTGGATTCTGATGCATTGTGGTATTAAATGAGAAGGGCTCAAAATTTGCTGAAATATGAGCCCCTTTCATTCCCACAATGCATCAGAATCCAATATTCAATGGATCTGCAATAAAGTTTATTGCAAGCTACATGTACATACATCCTTTAATTAAGGAGCTTGGTCCGATTTTTCAAAATTAAGTTTTTTATGTCATATGAAAGATGACCACTCAAAAGATTTAAGTTTCAGATTTCTGCTCAATCGGTCTAACCGTTTCGATTTTATGGGCAATTTTGTATTTCAGAGCTGCCTATACGTTACTGTGTAAAATTATGGTTACAATAATTAGACACATTTTCATGTATATCTCCAAAACGAAATGTAATTCAGCCGTGAAATTTCACATGGATTTTGAGAAAAATATGAGCAACATTTTGGTACCAAAATCTCAAAAAGTTTGAAAAAAAGTTGAGGCAATCGGACCATGCTCCTTTAAAGGTGCAATTCATGATTCTGATGTGACACTGACCTCACCTCTTTTCTAGCTAAATAGAAAGAAGAGTACAACATAAATACATGTATATTCTGAAAATGTCACTTGATTCCGACCTTTCGTTTTCAAGTTACAAGATTTTCAGCATTCTAAATATCCCCATAGGCTACTGTGTCGTAATTACTGTCGGGGCCCCGACAATAATTAGAAAATGACACATTTTCTCACTTTTCTCAAAAATGCTAGCACATTTGAAAGAATTGCTTTGGGGTTGTAACATAAACCAGTCAAGGATCTCTTTAAGCTAAACAACTCAATTTTGATAGAGGTGACCTTGAGGATGAAAAGGGAATTGACCATGAATTGCCCCTTTAATTCCAATTTTGTACATGCCCCAAAATGTCCAAAGTTTACCTTTTTTAATCAAGTCTGTGCAATTTGTTTGAAATTGATCATTAACTAGTTCTCTTTCTTTTCTTTGTTTTTGTTTTAGATATTCTATGCAGGAAATGTTTTCTGTTGTTGCAAATGTAGAAGATTATCGTGAATTTGTGCCATTTTGTACTTATTCAGAAATCATAGCTCGTAAAGGCAAGCATTTCAAAGCGCAGCTAGAAGTTGGGTTTCCACCACTCTTTGTTGAGAGATATGTATCTACAGTAACTCTGGCTGAACCTCATCTAGTCAAGGTAAGTGGGTAATCCCCGGGAGAGGGGGAGGGGATTCTTCAAAAATTTGTGAACATGTATGTGCATGTCGGACTTTGAAAAACTGACCATCTGTATACCTATGTTTGGCTCAACAACCCACCCATCAATATACCAATTTTGATGGAAAAGTACCCAATTGTACTCAAATTGGGTGCTTTTTTTTACAAATTTTCCCAAAAAGCACCCAATTTATGAAAATTAGGTGCTTTCATCTGAGATGAAAACCACCCGATCACTATACCAAATCTGTGAAAAACCCACCCCAAAAGGCAGGCACATATACATATACCTTGTCAATGTAAGTAACCCCCATGGGGAGTAACCCTAAGCCGTCTCTGTCCAGCAAAATCCAACAAGTAAAATCAAGAATTTGTCCCAGTTCAAATACATCATAGACTTGAGATGAGCACAGAATTGCTGGGAGGCAGGTCCCACTCATCAGTGGCTTGCTATAGCATTCATGGGCATTGCATCATCTTTGGAGAAGTCAGGGGTTCGAATCCTAGGGGAAAGTACGCATTTTTGACATAGTAATTTCTTAGGTGATGGTTTTTAAACCTTGCAAGTTACAGTTAAAATCGAATTTGTCTTCCGGCATCTCAAAATTTAGTCAGTGGTTCGTTTCCGTCAAAATCTTGCATACAATTTATTCTGTGCAAAAATGAGGTAACTGAGCATTGAGTACCACAGCCACGATTTTGGTTCAATTTTGAGCTACAAAAAGACATGAATTACTTCAGACTATTATTGGAATCATTAAATTTCCTACAAATCAAATCTGCAGGGTGCGTATGATGAGGGCGTGTGCGACTACGCATCGGTAACAAAATTGCACTGCGCGTATCTTGATTGGTTGTTTGACGCGGCGATCGCGTGAAAAGAAAAGTATTTCGTACTACGCGAGGTGTTACGCTTGTTTACTCTACATGTTTGTTGCGTTGAAAATTTTATGGTTTGTAGGAAAATTTTTTTAATAGATGTCATTTGTCGTGTAGTTACAGCAGAAAATAACATTTCTTTGCAATTCCGAGCTGTAACTTTGCTGTAAGACTGACCTTGCAACCAAAGTTTTATTCAAATGTGCATGGTTGTTGCCACCAAAACAATAAGAAAATATAAGATGATTGATGATAATTTGGTCATGCCTTCTGTAAAAATTAATGTCAGCATTGAGGTTTGGAACTTTTGAACTTTGCAACTGTAATAATCTGCGTTTCCTGGCGAAATGTATAAAATGTATGACTTCCCAAAATAACATGAAACCTACATACAGGGATGTGCCATTGAATATAGTCATCCAAATAGTCCATTGGATATCCAGTCTTTATGTTGCGGCACCAGTTCCCAGAACGGAAAATCTTGATTTAAGCACATCTTGCAAAAAAAAAAGGCGAGTCCCGTTTAACCGTGACATGAAATTTCTAAACATTTAGTGGTGTTCCGATCGTTTAAATGTTTAAACGATCCCAACGTTACTATCAATGTTGCAACAGCCATGACAGATACTCTGGACTCTCATAATTTAGAAGTTATCAGATTATTAACAGGTGTGAAAATCTATGTAGGTTCTGAAAAAGAATTCTGCATTTATTGATTTCCTTTTGATTTCATATTACAATGGAAAGTTTAAGAAAATCTGTGAATAATTTCTTACCATGTAACATTAACATGAAATTAACATAACTTTCTAGTACTCTGGAACATCTAAACCATGAATTCTTTGTTTTTTTATTTCAGTCTGTGTGTACAGATGGTACGCTTTTTAATCATCTAGTTACTTATTGGAGATTTTCTCCTGGACTACCTCATAAACCTGACACTTGCACGCTAGATTTTTCAGTAAGTATTGGGCACGGAAAGATACAGATTGGTGTGTTCATTATTTGAATTGGCAATTCGGGTTTTTGGGTCTGATCATGTGGTATGATTTTAACCTTTCCCATATTTTTATATTTCTATCGTTGCTGAAAAATTGGCATTATATGAGGGGGTATCAAAAAGTTTTAAAGATTACCAGGAAGGAAAAGAACTATATCGATGAACTTTTGTCAGGATGGTCACTTGTCCTTGTGTACATTATGGTGCAAAAATGATATCATTGGCATGTATACTTCTAATTCCATACAGGTGTCGATAGATGTCAACAACCTGCCTCCGCTAACCATATAAACTAAATTGAGAAATCAAAGATATGTGACAAATCCCAACATTTGAAGGTTTACAGTCCAGTAATTCTATGATGATACGTCCCAAAATTAAATATTTGATATCATGGTATAGGTTAGAATCTCCTCTTTCTATTGATACCAAAATTATGGAAATCAGGCAAAAATAACGTCATTATGACATAATAAAGCAAGGCTGACTTGAAAAAGTTGATTTTATATACATTAATATGGATTTTTGGACCTCTTCAAAGTCGGTCTGTGGTCAGTAGGTTTTAAGTGGGATCCCATCACAAGAAAATATAACAAAATAGTGGAGTCTGGCCAAATTGCTTTGAAAGAGATATGGGCACTCTGACCTGTGTAATACATGCCATCCCCTTTACCTTTTTACCCATAACTAATGATGTGTCATCATATTTTTCTTTCTTCCTTTCAGGTATCATTTGAATTTCGCTCTGCTCTTCATGCCCAAGCAGCAACAATGTTCTTTGATGAAGTCGTCAAGAAAATGGTGAAAGCATTTAGTAAACGAGCCGAAAGCCTGTATGGTTCACCGACGGTAATAGCAAGGAAAGATCTTTTACTCAATACTACTAGTTGACATAACAACTAGTCATAGATACATATAGGTTTATTTTTTATTTATAGGTCATATTCAATATGTTTCGTCAGGTTAGTACAATGCTGTTGTACAGACCTTAATTTTGTGTTTAAATTTACTCTCTATGAGAGGGTTTTGCAATTTCTTTTACTCAGTCATTTTGAAGTAACGATATACATTTTGATTTCTAATGGCACTCTCACTGTGACAAATAGTGATGAAAGATGATGTTAGGCTGCAAATTGCAATTTTGATTTTCCCCAACTCATCGCTTTACACTATTATTATTGAAGTCATAAAATTTCCTTTAAAAAATCTCCAGGTTGCATACACTGAGAGCGTGTGCGACTATGCAGCGATAAGGCCAAAGAAAAAAAGGGCTCTCTCTCAGCTTCCCGCTCGCATAGGGTTAAAAATTCAAATTTTACCGCATTTTCTTTTTTTTTTGGGTTTTCAGGAGATTTTTTGCTTTTTTTATTTTTTTTTTCTTACATCTAGAGGACAAAAAAGGAAAAAATTTGGCTGCAAAGCGGCCGAAAAAAAAAAATAGTGACCTAAAAACATAATAAAAAAAGATTTCCGCGTGCGCATAGCTGTTCTTGACCAAAAAAACCAAAAAACGCTTAGGGTTTTGGGCCTAAGGAACCAGAGACAGAGTTCTTTTTTTTTTTTTTTTTTGGCCTAACGAAACTGCACTGCCCATATCTAGGTTGGTCAATATACTCTGTGATCATGTTAAAAGATAAGTTGTTCATACTACACAAGGTGATACTCTTGTTTACTCTACACATTTATTGCGTTCACCTGTTCATAATTTGTAAGTTATTTGAAAATTTCATTCTTACAGCAAGAGTTAGGCAGAATTCTCAACTTGTCAAAAAGTCCCCATAAAAATGTTTTTGTGGAACTTTTTGAGCAGATGGTAGATGTTGGGGAATATTTTGTGTCATGTGATCTTGTTTTACCCAATCAAATGACTGGAATATTTGTATGTGTTTTATATCATGATTACAGTGATTTCAGCCGTGCAATATTCTGTACTATTGCACGGCATGAAACAAACCTGTGTGATATCATGATATAAAACAAATATTGAATGCCTATGCACGTGCAATAGTAAAAATATATCATCCGGTCAAATTTGGACTGATCCATTTCACTTAGCTACGCCTCGTGAAATAGAAAAGTCGAAATTTGACTGCATGATATATTTTGTACTATTGCACCCTCAGGCATTCAATATTTGTATAATATATTATATGCAAAGACACATTTTGTACTAAGACTGATATATTCTGATTATAAGTAAAAGTGTATTGAAATTGAGTTTTAATCTCTCAGATTTATACTAATATATCATGGATCCTTAACCAAAGAGATTTACAATGTATTATAAGCCAATGATATTGTGCAAAATATTGGGTAAGAGTATGTAGGGACTCATAATATTGGAAGACTCATCATACTCATAGTTTCTTCAATTAAACAATGATGAAGCCGCCAGGTATTATGGATTTTCAAACTTTTCAAGCGCCACCAGGTATTATGGATTTTCAAAATTTTCAGGCATTACAACTTTGAGGTTTAGCAGTTGCACTGAGAGTTTTATTGAAAGGTGTTAACTTCATATATCTATATTTAGGCTAAGCCTAATGACTCAAGCTTTTAAATAAGTTAGGGCAAGCCAAAAATCTAAAGGAAAAAAATAGCTCTTGTTCCAAACATCCAAACACTATCTTAGTACCTGGTGCAAGTTTGCCAGAAGTGAGAGTCATCTGCAAAGATAAAAATGCAACAAATTGCATTTCTGTGAACAAAAAATGTTTATTATAATACAGATTTCCATTTCTGTTTCATACAATAAGGCCTATTATAATTATAATATGCCTCGAAAATATGAGTGTACATTTAACCTGACCTCATAAATCCAATTACAAGCCCGCGAAGTCCAACAATATTGACATATATATATGAAAACGAAAACAGAGATTGAATTTTCAAATGACTGGTGTAAATAATGGCAATCGTTTTGATGTCAAATTTGTAGTCAATATTTAGATGAGACTGCATATTTTTCATATGTCAATATTGTTGGACTTTGAGGGCTCGTTCTTGGAATTATTGGGGTCAGACTCAATGTCTACTTACATATTTTGAGGTGTTTATATACTGTTAATATAGTTTGCTTAAATGTTTCGTCTGATTTCTTTTCTCATCAAATTGTTTAAAGGCAGTCTAAAAAGCCAGGGGGATGGGGAAGGACTTGGCAGTTTCGGAAAGGCATATCTCAAATTGCCTTTGATTAGGCAGGGGTGTTGGAAGGGCATCTCAGCAATTCAGCAAATTAAAGGGTATCACATCAATAGGTCAACAATGGAAAGACAATGAGATTTTTTTTCCAAAGGAGAAATAGACCTGGGAATAAACTGATTAATGACTCAAAATATATCGATAGGCCTAATTAGTACTATTGCAAATAACGACTGCCAAAGTTTTGATGGTATTGAGTTATAGTATTTTACTAGCGGGAAAAGTAGTGGATCATGTCACGTGGGATCAAGACATTGGTTAAAATTGTCGAAAGCTGAAGTCGCAAGTCATTCTCTGGCTTTGCCTCGTATAATATTTGAATTATTTTTACTTAAAATCCCAGTGATACGTATTTGCTGACTGATAGAATATGTGCCACATAACTGCATTGAAGTGTTACGAAATGTGTGGCAGAATCAAATTTTATTCACAGTTTTGTAATATTTTCTTTTTGGGAGTACAGATAGGCATGTGCTTGCAGTTGATACCCATTTAAAATGAAGGGCATGTTAGGCCCCATATCCATATGCTATCCCCTTGTGGAGTGTGCCCTTCCATTGTTTCCAGTAGAGGGTTTGCACGACACGATACACAGACCGTTTTCGCCGCCATCTTGGTGACTTTGGTGGGGCGCGGAGTACTTTGTGAAGTAAACAAGACATCAAAATAACTAGTGATTGACTTCAAATCATGACTTGAAAATAGATAAATGTAATGTATATTCTTGTGATCATCAGTTGTGATCTGGTATCGCGATACTGCTAAAAGATCATAATATGACGGGACTTTTTGTTTGTCTGCCCATGAAAATGGTGTTGTGAGTGCCATGTGACGTCACGTGCAAACCCTCTATTGTGGCACGCCTCACATACAATAAACTTCTTTCTGCTTAGTGGTCATATCAGTGACCATGTGTACGGCAGATGTTTCCTGTGACCTGCCAGCACCAAGAATGAACTAAAGGTCATAGGTAACATCTTCAGTACACAAGACTGCTGATATTATCACCAAGCATAACCAAGATTCATGATGGTGTGTTACAATTGGAAACAATGGAAAACATAGCAAGGACACACATCACAAGGGAATAGACTATGGATACGGGGCCTAACGGTATCCCTTTGACTGTGCACATGGACTGTGTAATGATAGACAGCACCACTTTGTTTAAAATTCTTGTATAAGGCTCAAAACATAGTCGGCCTCCAAACAAAATTTTCGCTACCAAACATTTGGTCGTGACGTCACCAAATATTTGCGATTGAATTTAAAGTATGAACCGGTAACAAACATTTGGTGCAATGTATATGGCAATTCAATACATGTGCAAAAAAAATTATTTGGTCTAAACTCAGTGTTGAAGTTTCTTTATTTGGAGTCACTCATCATTTTGACGACAAGACCAAATGTTTGGCAGAGAAAATTTTGTTTGGAGGCCGACTATGTTTCCACCCTACGGCTCTATAAATGATGTGTATTACATGTACTATTATTATTTCATTTATTTTAATCATTATATACTATTACTGAATTATGAGACCATCTTCACTGATTGTGTGAGTTATTGATAAACTATGTACATGAATAAACAAAAGGTGCAATTTTTCAAAATATCAAGTATGCTTTTGTGAACATATGTTTATGCAAATATCATTAAATTGGTGACATCGGGTTGGTAGCACTATAAATCACCCGTATTTATATATTTTTGAAAAATTTTGTGCAGACCATCCATATGCGAGGTCATCATGTATATGTTGTGCTTGTGATGCTGATTAATACATTCTAAGTGATATATATACATTGCATGCACAAATATTGTTCTCAACAATTTTTTGGACATCAGTAGATATTTGTTAACCTCAAATTGTGTTGTAAGAATATTGCAATAAATATCGGCAAAATTTTGACGCATGACAATATTGAGAAGTTGAAATTAATTCATCTTTGGAAGTGACATGAAGCGACAAAATTGCAAATTTACAAATGTGTGAAACAAACCAAGCAACAGAGCTACAAAGCTGCAACGCGACAATAAGTATGAAAGCAGCATAATGCCAGATGATATCAAAGCACAAGATTTTATATAAACTGATCCTGCCTATTTTCCCTCCATGAGAGACAATCCAAGATAGCTGCCGCTCCATAGGATTTACACGGCGGTGAAATCAAAATGGCGGCGAGTACTGGTTCCATTTTTAAATTCCTTGATAGATTCAATCTGCTTCAATATCATCTGGTCTTGGTAGTTCAATTGGCAGAGTGCCAGTATGATATTCAGCAGATACAATCTTTGAAAAAATGTGTTGGGACCAAGGAAGTTATAGGGGGGAATACGGATTCGGCCGCCATTTTGATTTCCCGCCGTGTAAATCCTATGGGACGGCAGCCATCTTGGATTGTCGCTCATGGAGGCTGAGTTATTGTACCTCCGGCATTTTACGGCTCCGCGTGCAACACTTCGAGAGTCTTCGCTACGGATTAGCGGGAAAATTGGCGTACTTTAATCAGAGCAAGTCGCAATCCACGCTACATGAAACGCAGACACGGTTTGCGCGTGAAACAAAATGCACACGCGGTATATGCGTCAGGTGAAGATTTACGCGATCTGCCTAGATATCGGGTCAATTCCGAATATATCCGGAGGTACAATAACTCTGCTCCATGAGCGACAAAGATGGCGGCCGAATCCGTATTCCCCCCTATAACTTCCTTGGTTGGGACACTTTGGTGTTTTTAATGATAATTTAAAAACAAAGAAACAATTATTTAAACAATAATTGGGATATTTGAAAGGGGTATTGAACAAGATTATCATCCTTACCCAAGTTCCAGCCCCAATTCTCCAAATGTGACCGTTCATCTCAAATCAGCTGTAAATGCAGCCTTTTGTCATTTTCACTTTTTCAAACATTTGTAAAGCCCAAGAATTATTGAACTCAATGAACTTCACTCGACTTCCTGAAGTCAAGTTATCAAATGTTGGTTTTGAGGAAAAGGTGAAACAGATAAACATGTTTAATGATCAGTGAACCCTATGTTTTCTGTTTGTGGTCCTCGGAACATTATAGATATATTTTCATATTTCCAATAATTTTGTTGCAATGAAGCTTTGCAGGTGTTTTAAGGAAAAGTTCAATATTATAAATATGCAAATAAAAAATGAATAAATAAATATTATTTTGCAAAAAAAATTGACCTTTTCATGTTTTTTTGTAGTGGTTTTTACGAGTTGAATGGACACAAATGTGACATGGTATGGCAAAATCAGGCGGAACTGGGCAAGGCTAAAAAATGAGAAGGGTGAATTTTGTCAAAACTGAGATTTTTACAAATTTGTAGTGCTAAATATGATAAAAACATTATGTGAAAATCCCAGAGTAAAATTTAAATTGGAAGGTATACTTTTAAACAAATATTTCTTTTGATTTTCTTTATTATTTTCTCTTTTTGTTGTCCATTTCTCATTTTAAACATTTCAAGTACCACATTTTCCACCATGTGGCCTGACTTTTATTACACAGCAAGTGGAAGTCATCTGTATAGAAAATGTTGTCCAATGCACCTTTAAGTATGAATATATTTTCAGGTGGTATTTTGCTTTCCTTAAGCCATTGATGATTCAGTCAATCAAAATAAAAAGATCAGTTGAAAATGAGCCAAATGTATAACTAAAGCTGTGAAATTCATTCACATTTGCTGTAACTCAATTTCGATCCAAATATCTGGTTTTGTGGAGAAAACATATTTCAAAGAAATGGAATGATGTTCCGTAACTCCATATATATCAGTTGAAATCTGTTGTGTGTCAAATTTGAGTTTGACTGATTCATGTTTTTGGTTATGAGACATTCCTATACAATGTGTAGTTAATGCAGCTGAATCACTAGCCTACGGGGACTATGACATCAATGCCAGACACACAATGTGATTTCATGTATAGACTAGACTAACTCATACCTAGAGGAAAGCAGAGTACTTTCCTACTTCAGTGCTTCATTTGTGTGACAGGGAAGTAGTTTATTGACTGATCCCTTAAATTTGATTTTTCATGGCAGATAAAGAAATTGTGTCAGAAAATTGGATGGGGTTTGTAAATTACTGGGCAACTAAATCTGATATAACATTGGCCCTCATCAACCATCATAAATAAAATTGTTAACTCTTCCAGATACCAGATAAAAAGTCTAAATAATGTTGAATACATTTTTTGTGTTTGTTTGTTACACTCCTGCTCGAAAGTATTTCCGCACAAAAACTTTATTTAGCCATATCTCAAAAGGTGTTTATCCGATTTTCATCATTTTTTGACAGTGTCTATATATTGTATAATTATCAAACTAACTAATCAGGAATTGCATTCATTGCATTTGAAAAATATGATGTGTAATGCATATAACTACTTTTGTCTGCACATAAAAAGATTGAGTTTATATACATTTCTTCGTATTTGTTTTAAAAATTGCAACCTGAAAATAATCTATCCGGTTACAAGGTAATAATGAGGTAATGAAAAATTGATAAGTTTCATATTAATTATGCAGAAATACTTTCGAGTGGGAGTGTATGTTCTTGTCATAACAATACTGTAATATTGTACTGCCTTTCGACATATCACACTCATATCCATTTAGTATAATAGTGCTGTTATGATTTTTAGAAGTTGTACCTAGTCCTTGGGTTCAGAATTTGGCTGATAGTTCTGATTTTAACCTGTTTATATTCAGGTCATCTTACTTGATCCTCTTGAATAAAATATTTTTTGTGTAAAGTATACATCTCTAAAAGAAATGTTAATATTTATTGATGTGTATTTTAATCTTGTGAAAATAAATAATTATTTTATGAAATGAAAATGAAATATAGAATTTTGATGTTCTTAATCTTGAAGTCCTGATGTCCTTGTAAAATTTTCTGGTGATTTAATAGCCAAAGATGTTCAAAGCAAGGGCCGACTATTTGCCATGGTGCATCCAGTACTGGGTGAATCCTGGTTTTGGGATTCTTCAGCTTAAGGAAGCATGACCCTGCGGCCTTTCAATTATCTGTGAATAATTTATTAAACTGTTTAATATGCTGGTTAAAGATATGTGACATTTTACATCAAAATGTACAACTTGTTGGCAAACCTGAGCTACGGCCGTCTGAATTTAAAAATGAATGATAGTGGTCGGAAGGTTGATTTCTAGATATTGTGAAAAATGAGGTCCTTGACGTATCTGTTTTCAATGAATGAACTTGTTTTCTTTAATATACACTCTAAATGTAAAAAATGAGCTGTTTGTGACCAAATCTGATCCAGTTTTTGATGAAAATGTCCATGGGACTGTCACTTGAGTACCAATGTGATTAATTTGTACGAAAAATATCAGTGCATTCCGATAATTTCCCCTGGCAAACTTGGTATCACCATCTTTGCTATAGTCTCAAAAACATATGTGCCAAATTCGGTGTCAGTCGGGCTAGTAAAAGTGCTGATTGCTATGGAATTGTGGAATGGTTGCTTTGAATAACAGCAATATCTTGAAGTTTAAAATTATCATGATTTTCAAATGCATTTTTCTTAGAAGTGTGTTTTTAAATCTGTCAATGTTGTCATTCTTTGTTATGCCTTTAATTTTGTTATCATTTAAAAGCTGATTAAACAAGCTGTCAAATCATACCAAAAACTCAATTTTGATTTTTGGACGACCTAAGATGTACCTTTTATTGTATTCGTAGTATGCGTAGAGAGCAGATAAACACAAACTTTAAAAATAATAACTACACAAGATCTTGAGAATAATAACTTTAAAAAAATATATTTTGCTACAAATTACAGGTGTGAAAAGCTGTATGAGTTGACCAACCTCAGCTTTTCCCCAGGCTGCACCCATGTAAATAGGTATGAGAATCGATCTCATCCAGAAATGTTATCAGTGCTTGCTATGCCTTAAATAAGAATGGTTGTGATCTCTGGTTATGGTAATCACATACATTGCTACACAATGTTGTCAACAGAAGATAGCAGATTAATGTTTTATGTTATTATATAACAGTAGATATCAGATGAAATATACAGCTACTGTAAAGAGACTCATTTTCGCTAGGGATTTAATTTTGCTAATTTCGCTAGACTGCAAATTCGCTAAATTAAATCCCTTGCTAAAATTGTATTTACTATTGAAACTTTCAAAGCCAAATTATATCCCTTTACAGTATATATCTGTATTCAGTGGAATTAAATAAAAATGATTACAGCACACTCAACTGTCATACTGGCCCATTTTGTTTTTTTTTTTCCATTGTGATAACACAATAGCATCAAGGTCATAGCACCATGATAATCGTCATGCATGAACGATCTTGTTTGGGATCAGGATTGATTAAAATATTTCATAACACAATAATTCGACTAGACTAGTTGCCGCAAGGGATTTTATTTGGTTCAAATCACAGGGAAGTACCACAACTATCAGAACTACATGTATATGGAATACTACCACATCAAAAGTTAGTAAATTAGCACCCAAATTATTGGGGATTTTATCAACTGAGAATGATTTTAATATCACCAGTTATGGCATCAAACAGATGTGTGGTGTGGACACTATTTTTTAGCACCCTAGTTTGGTTAATTCATGGATGTAACATAGACACAACCAGACCAATTTTCTACCAAGCCCCATCTATGGATGTCGGACAAGAGGATTATTCAGACGGGCTCTTTGGATATTCAATACTACAGCACAAAGCTGACACAGGGGAATTGTAAGTACTGATGTTGTCAATGCTATCTTGTAGCACATATGTCATTTGTGACTGTCCATCCTAAACCAGCTGTAAATGCAGACTTTTGTCATCTTCACTTAAATATTTGCAAAGACCATGCTATATGAATTAAAATGGCACCTTAATGAACATAACACGATTTACATAAGTTAAGGTCTGTCAAGGGATCCGGTCAGGGAGTAAAATGTATGAGATAAATGTGTCCAAAGATCAGTAAGTCCTGTATTTTCTGTTGATTGTTCTCAAAATAAACGGATATATTAATTTGGATCATTGTTTGAAATTAATCTTTGCTAGTAGAACTGCTAGTGTTTTGAAGTAAGCACAATTTTGTGAATCTGTCGAAAAAAAAATCAGTTTTAGCAAATTACGACCTTAACACATATTTTCACCTATATCGTTAAATGAAGTTTGCTGCATTTACGGTTCCTTTGGATTGGACCCCCACATTTGAGTAGAAAACGGTAATTGGTATAGTATTTCTTTTGATGAATGGAGAAGTTTGAATGAGTTAAGTTGGAACTTCTAGTACATTCAAATTAAAACTTTCCTGATCATGCTGATAGCAAATATGCCATGTTACTAGCAGTAGGTAGTAGATACAATCAACATTAGATATACAGATGATATATGCTGGGCTGAGGGCTCTCAGCAGAAATAGCAGATAAACTGTCTGCAGTAGATAGCAGATGGAATGTATCACAGCAGATTACAGGGACTAGTCCCAGAGCTGTGACCATGGACCATCATTAACTGTTATCATTGGCCATTGTAATTTCTATAGGTCCTAGGTCACAGGAGTTATGCGTAATACTTTGGCCAATTAAGCTTTCTAAGTTTTGACATGAAATATTTGAAAAATAAAAAACCTTAAAAAAATTCCACTTAGCATAGGCAACATCTTTTGATAGTGTAGAATCATTACAAACATAATTTTAAAAAACCCAAAGAAGAAATTAATCATCCAAAATCTGGACGTAAACAAAGTTGAGGTTGTCAAATTCGGAAACCCAATGTTACAACATACAAGGTAAGTTTAGGCCCAAAAATCACACATTTTGAATCTAAATGTTAACAAACCACCTATCATGAGATGCACAAGACTCCAAAGGAGCTTGCTAATTATAAAATTTGTGAACAGCTTCAATATTTTGGTTGAATTTGAAGTGTGGACTTAGTCCTAACAGGTCTGTACAGACATGCTTAAATGGCAGTTTTACTACATGACTTGACACTTAGTCAAGTCATGGTGCCAGGACTATACAGGGACTAGCTAGATTCCACTTAGAATTAAAAAGTTTTAGAAATGTTCTATAAAGCAAGTACTAAAATAAAAGAGAATTTGCAATATATCATTCTGCAATGGTAGTGTGACTAAAAGATCAAACAAACCTCCTGGAGTTAATTTAATACATATTAAAAGAGAAACAATTTCATCAAAAATAATTTGTTTACCCAACACAGGTGTGTGGTAGAAACAAAACCTAAAGATCTAAAAATAGAAACACTGTTTTCACTCCATTTTTTGCCTCCGGCAGCAAAAATTGAAGTTGGTAAAGAATAGCAATTTTCTCCAATATTATTCAAAATCATATTACTATTAACATGTTCTACTGATTCATGTAAAAGAATATGTAGGTAAAAAATTAGTGGGAAGAATCTAGGCCAGAGTCCCCCTATATCATATTATATATCATATTACTGAGTCAGCAGTATATAGCAAATGAAATATATGCTTCTGAGTCAGCAGTAGATAGCAGATGAAATTTATAATGCCATCAGCAGTAGATAGCAGATGAAATGTATCATGCTATCAGCAGTAGATAGCAAATGAAATATATCATGCTATCAGCAGTAGATATCAGATGAAATTTATCATGCTATCAGCAGTAGATAGCAGATGAAATGTATCATGCTATATATAGTATCAGCAGTAGATAGCAGATGAAATACATCATGCTATTAGCAGTAGATAGCACATGAAATGTATCATGCTATCAGCAGTAGATAGAAGATGAAATGTACATTATCACTGCTATCAGCAATAGATAGCAAATGAAATGTACCATGCTGTCAGCAGTAGATAGCAAATGAAATGTATCATGCTGTCAGCAGTAGATAGCAGATGAAATGTATCATGCTGTCAGCAGTAGATAGCAAATGAAATGTATCATGCTGTCAGCAGTAGATAGCAAATGAAATGTATCATGCTGTCAGCAGTAGATAGCAGATGAAATGTATCATGCTATCAGCAGTATATAGCAGTAGGTAGATTTTTTGATGCTTCTAGGAAGTGGTATATGATCAATGTGATAGTGGATTAATATTGTGGATAGTAACACAGAAAAAATCAAGGTCCTAGGATCGGACAGCCTCATACCAAAGATCAATTAAATTTCCAATTTTTGTATCATGCTATCAGCAGTAGATAGCAGATGAAATATATCATGCTATCAGCAGTAGATAGCAAATAAAATTTACTATGCTATCAGCAGTTGATAGCAGATGAAATTTATAATGCCATCAGTAGTAGATAGCAGATGAAATGTATCATGCTATCAGCAGTAGATAGCAAATGAAATATATCATGCTATCAGCAGTAGATAGCAAATGAAATATATCATGCTATCAGCCGTAGATAGCAGATGAAATGTATCATGCCATCAGCAGTAGATAGCAGATGAAATTTATGCCATCAGCAGTAGATAGCAGATGAAATGTATCATGCTATATATAGTATCAGCAGTAGATAGCAAATGAAATACATCATGCTATTAGCAGTAGATAGCACATGAAATGTATCATGCTATCAGCAGTAGATAGAAGATGAAATGTACATTATCACTGCTATCAGCAATAGATAGCAAATGAAATGTACCATGCTGTCAGCAGTAGATAGCAAATGAAATGTATCATGCTGTCAGCAGTAGATAGCAGATGAAATGTATCATGCTGTCAGCAGTAGATAGCAAATGAAATGTATCATGCTGTCAGCAGTAGATAGCAAATGAAATGTATCATGCTGTCAGCAGTAGATAGCAGATGAAATGTATCATGCTATCAGCAGTATATAGCAGTAGGTAGATTTTTTGATGCTTCTAGGAAGTGGTATATGATCAATGTGATAGTGGATTAATATTGTGGATAGTAACACAGAAAAAATCAAGGTCCTAGGATCGGACAGCCTCATACCAAAGATCAATTAAATTTCCAATTGTTGTATCATGCTATCAGCAGTTGATAGCAGATGAAATGTATCATGCTATCAGTAGATAGCAGATGAACTTGTATCATGCTATCAACAGTAGATAGGAAATCAAACGTATCATGCTATCAGCAGTAGATAGAAGATAAAATGTATCATGCAATCAGCAGTAGATAGCAAATGAAATGTATCATGCCATCAGCAGTAGATAGCAGATGAAATGTATCATGCTATCAGCAGTAGATAGCAGATGAAATGTATCAGGTAGCAGTAGATAGCAGATGAAATGTATCATGCCATCCACAGTGGATACCAAATGACATGTATCATGCTATCAGCAGTAGACATATGCTATCAGCAATAGATAGAAAATGAAATCTATCATCAGCAGATACCAGATGAAATATTATACAAAATGGTTTGAGGGGAAGTATCGCAAAATAGTGTCCCCAAGATGTTGGATGATCGAGTCTCGATCAAAATAAAATTACTTTATTAGCTTATTAATATTCAAGAGGTGTAGTAACATGATATGTATATTTCATCTGCTCATACCATGTTGTATTTGTATACTATCAGCAGTAGATAGCAGATGACATGTATCATGCTCTCAGCAGTAGATAGCAGATGAAATGTACCATGCTATCAGCAGTAGATAGCAAATGACATGTACCATGCCATCAGCAGCTATCAGCAGTAGATAGCAGATGACATGTATCATGCTCTCAGCAGTAGATAGCAGATGAAATGTACCATGCTATCAGCAGTAGATAGCAAATGACATGTACCATGCTATCAGCAGTAGACTCACCAGACCAGGTATACACTGTATGCAGTGCCCCAAGAAGGAGCATTTGCACAGGGGACCAAAGGCTTAACGTGACTATCTGAACCACGGAGCAATTAGAGTAAAGTTTCTTGCCCAAGGAAACACGTAAACCGCCTGGCCCGGGGCTCGAACCCACAACCTCTGTATTCGGCGAGACCCTCGCTCCTTTCGTAGATAGCAGATGAACTTGTATCTTGCTATTAGCAGTAGATAGCAGATGAAATGTATCATGCCATCAGCAATGGATAGCAAATGAAATGTATCATGCTATCAGCAGTAGATAGTAAATGACATGTATCATGCCATCAGCAGTAGATATCAAATGAAAGAGGAAATGTTTCATGTCATCAGCTAGCAGTAGATAGCAGATGAAATTTATATATCATGCTATCAGCAGTAGATAGCAGATGAAATGTACCACGCTATCAGTAGTAGATAGCAGATGAAACGTATATCATGCTAGTATCAGCACTAGATAGCAGATGAAATATATCAGCAGTAGTAACTAGCAGTAGAGCGGGTGGAATTTATCATGCTATACTGAGTCAGCAGTTGATATCGAATCAAATGTATCATGTTTTCAGCAGTAGATAGCATATTGAAATCAACATACAGCAGCTGAAATCAGCATGCCGTCATCAGAAGATAACAGATAAAATCAGCAAAAGACCAAAGACGTGTTAATAAACATTTAATTAGCACCTCTCTAGTTGGACTCTAGCTTATGTAGGCCGAAATTGTAAAAGGCTTTCAGCAGAGGCCTTGTCACAAAAAAGACTAGTATACAGTATTTAGTACGACCTACCAGAAGGATGTAGCCTATTCTTGGAACACCAATGCTCAAAACCGATATATTTATCTTAATGCTCTGTTGCAATTTATTGTAAATTGCTGATTTTATGCAGCAATCATGTTTTTTCCTCATAAACTTTTTCTCATCCGAGTTGAATGAAATCGGAATTGTTATAGCGCACTCATTTGTCAACACCGCAATCGTGCCCACACTTCAAATTGATTCCATTGTGATCACACAATAGCGGCAAGGTCATAGCACCACTAACGTCATGCAACAACTCTTGTCGATCGGAAAATTGACAAAGTGATTACACCGTTAGCTCATTATGGTGAAGTACTTGACATGAATTGTGATTGAGTAAATCCCGGAAATAAACTTATTCCAGTTGATGTGGGCGTGAACTTTGATCATGACTGAAACCACCATGCATGTAATGTGACAAAAATAACTGTGATCGGATCCAAAAACATTGTGGACGAGTGATCATACACCACGGGTAAAGTTTTATGAAGTTTTGACAACTACAACCAGCTGATACCAAAAGTTGTGTGGACTGGTATATTAAACGGAGGAATAAATCGGGAATATACAGCTCAGCACAAATATTGAAAGTCTGTCTGAAGAACATGGAAGACAAATTGGAGATGTAAAATTTGATCTTATTTTATTTGAACACGATTCAATTTTGATACACTGCACAGGTTAAGCTTAAATTATTACGACTACACTATAGTGAAAAGAAACCACTCGCCGTTGTTAGTTTTCACGTTGACCCAGTATACTAGTATATCGTTAGAGTGGTCTATTTTGACTGAGTTGCCGCAGGGGACGCATGTGTTTATTTGTGATAAATCACCACATAGCGTACACGTGAAGTACTACAAACTGTCATAACTATGGTATGTCACTACAGCCAAAAGTTAGCAATGAGTAAATTAGCACACTCATATTCAGGATCTCGTCAACACAGAACGTTTGTAATATCATCAGTTATGGCATCAAATAGATGTGTGCTATCATGGATACTATTTTTAAGCACTTTAGTTTTATCAATTCATGGATGTAATATTGACACAACCAGACCAGTTTTCTACCAACATCCAACTATGGAACAGGCAGGTGAGGATTATTCTGATGGACTTTTTGGATATTCTATACTACAGCACAAAGCTCTCATAGATGAATAGTAAGTACTAAGAAATTGGATCTTTTTTTCTTTTTTATATTTTTTAAATAATATTATTACCTTTATACTGTTCTAAGATTTTTACAAAATGTCTATATTAAGGCGAAAAAAAAACAGGGGGCGGGCGGACCTTTAAAGTAGGGTCGGTCGGGAAAATTTTTTTTCTAAAAAACCCCAACCCAAAATGACCCAAAAATAAAAAAAAATAAAAAATGGGAGAAATAATGACAATTTTTTACAAAGACATTTTCTAACAAAAAATGGTTGATTTTACAAGATTTTGTTTTTTCAAAACTAAGAAAAAAATTTAGGATCGGTCGGGCCCGTAAAACAGTTTTTTTTAAAGTCGCCTAATTGAAACAAATTTAATTATATTATACTATTCATTTGTTCCTTTACCAATATTTCATTCTCCACTTTCACTTTTAAGGTTTTCCCATTTTTTTTTGTGGGGTAGATGAGTTGGGAGATTTTGATGTGGTGGAGAGTTAGGAAATCAACAATGTACATTTAGAGAATAGCCTCATAGTCCGATCACCCGGGGTCTGATCCTAGGACCTTGTTTTCCGTGTTTCTATCTATAAAATAAATCCACTATCTGCATAGATGACTGATCGCATAGCCGAATAACCCCTGTCCCCTCCCGGAAAGAAACGTTTTTCCTGATGGGGCGACCAGTCGGTTATGTAGAACTTGGGCTTTTAGGAAGTGGTATATGATGTGATAGTGGATTAATATTGTGGATAGTAACACGGAAAATATCAAGGTCCTATGATCGGACTAAGCCTCATACCAAAGATCAACAAACAAAATAAAAGTTCAAATTTTTGACTTTTCTGAAGGTTTTGATAAAAATTTTCCTGATGTTATTTTCTAACATATGAAGTGTAAATCATCCACAAATTGTAAAATTTTGAAATTTTGTCAAATGCCCCATTTACATTTTTTCAAACCCTGGTGATGGACTATATTTTATCAAATTCATAATTTGACTTGAATTCAAATGTATACTGCATCCTTGTAAAGGCTATGCCCAGAGTATAATCACACATTGCTCAAGCTGCAGTAAACAGGCATGAGAATTTTCAGTTTTTAAAAGGAATTCATTTTTTTTTTGCCAAAATTTATACATGTGTTTTTATTTATTTTCAGCCTATTTTGGAGCATTTTTGCCTAATTTTAAACACTTTTTCAGTTTTTCTCTCCACTTTCAGTTTTTTTCATGAAAGGCCATTCTCATGACTGAGTAAAGCATAAGGTTAAAAACATCTGTTTTTCTTTCCCATTTGATCCAGTCAAATTTATCACATAAATAAAATGTCAAAATCTCCTCATTCATCAGTCAATTAGTTCCCATAAAATCTTATTAGTGTTACAATATGGAGTGGGGATTGGAAATCCTGACACATTGTGGATTAATAGATGTCCCTGACCAGTTAATGAGGAGACCTTAATGAACCTGGCAAGGACAAAAGCCTGCCTGCATCATGGCAGATGGCAATTGTCAGTCCATACATGACATTTATAATTAATTTATAACATGCAAAATGATTTGTTCCTTCAAATATTATAATAACGGTGGAATAAAGTTTTCTAGTCCAAAAGCGTTTTTCCTATACTCGAGGGTTCGCTAGTCCAAATTTAATTTGGAAAAAGGTCCATCAATCCGAAAATAGGGTTCGCTAGTCCGAAATTGAAAAAAGGTTAGCTATTCCGAAAATGAAATAAAGTCCGATAGTACGCTAAAAAAAAATGATTAAAGGTCATTCTGTCCTTCAACCCCCTAAATTGACAAAATTTGCTCAAAAGGTCCACTTTATGCTGCAAATTGTCAGTATTAATTAAAGAAGAGCCAGGTTAGAGTTGAAAACAAAAACCAAAGTATTGTCCATGAATGTTGGACATGTTTATTGTTGCATATAGGGCATCAATCCAGCCTGAGTTTAACCTTCACTTTTACTTTTCACTTGGAGAAAATGCCACCGAATAAGATAAGAGTCTAATACAGTGTAACACCCTCCCCTTGGAGGGTCAATGAATGTTGATAGTCCTTTTATTACTACACAACCATAGTCCGACTCTAGGACCTTGATTTTTTCTGTGTTACTATATACATGTAATCCACTATCACATCATACCAGTTACTAAAAAGCCCGAGTTCTACATAGCAGACTAATCGCCCCTCCCGGGGTTGGTATTAAAGTGGCTCACTGGACTTATTAGAGTATATCCCTCATGTTGGTTTTTGACACCCGAAAAAAACCAAACAAGGGTTGTATTAATCAAACTAGCAGAACCAGTGGATCAGGTGGGACTGAGATACCTTAAAGGGAAAACACTAACCAATGTGATAATCATAATCTAGTGTGTGCCCCTGGAGGCTCATTGAATGTTGATGGTCCTTTTTATCACTGCAGAACCAGAATGAGTATCAGGTGGGATTTAGATACCTTCATTAGGGAAAACACTAACCAATGTGATAAACAGGGCAGTGTGTGCATGTATTGAATGACTCCGTAAATGGTGCTGTAACTGTTGTTATTTGGATTGCAGAATGAATTAATAATGATTCTTTAATTCTTTTAATCGCTTGCTGCAGATTCCTTTTTGAAGGTCTGACTTGCAAAACGGCTTGTAGACATCCATCTTACACTTTTTGAGAAAAGGGCAAAAAATTTGCCCTAACCCCACTGAATCTCACAATACATCCCATTCCACAGAGTTACGAAATTTGCCTAAGCCCAAATACATCATAGACCCGAGTTAGCTATTACCACGAAATCGCCATGGCAGCGCCTGCTCACTGGCTTGACATAGTGATAATTGGGATTAGAAAACGGGAGGTCCTGGTTTCGAATCCAGGTGAAAATCTGTGAGTTTTGAATTTCAAATTTCCGAGGAGAAGAAGTGTTAGGGTTACATTATGTAGAATATGTCGCAAAATTGCTGATAATGAATAATAATTTGGCTGTAGCAATGTGAAACAGTAGATTTTAAACAATCTCCTTATAGGCCTTATACATGATGGTCAGACATCTGGAGAATTGGGCCTATTCATATGTTAAAAATTTAAAATGTATACATGTATATCAAATCATTTACCTTTAAGTTTTAACCTATAGATTTTGTCAATTTTTCTTCAATTTGAATCTTGCTCAGGATGTTGTATACACTAGTACTTCCTCTAGATTACACACATCTTTCCTGTGGTGTGTTTCTGTGGGTATTGGTATAAATTGAATAGAAATCACACGATCTGAATATGCTGAATGCAATACAAGTGTTAATTGTCTTATAGCTACTAATTTGGACAAGTTCTATCAGGGATGTAACTGTTTTAGGAAATATCCCTGAATTCAGGATCAAATAGTCCTTACAGGTACAAGAAAATGCACTTTTAGAGGAAATATTGACAACAGCAAAGAATTATATCCATGCAATCCTGAAAATAAATTGTCATTCGGGTACACAAAATTCCAACCCAATGAATTAAAATGTAGCTCCCTCAAAACATTTGTTTTTATCCTGTGCTTCTCAAAAATCCTAAATATTTGAATGAAATGCATTAAAAGTGGCACATTTGTTAATGTTATGAAATTAATTTTATTCACCATAAGAAAAGTGAAAATTTAGGAAATGATAGTTACAGAAAAAACAATGTTACTAATTAAAGGAACTAGCCTAGATTCCACTTAGAATTAAAAACTTATGGAATTGCTTTAAATAAAGCTTAAAAGTGTAGTAAAATCCAAAAAAGTACAGAAATGTACACAGAAATGGCTCAAATTGACAGCGAATTGATTTGCAATATATCTATATGTGATGGTGGTGTGACAATCCAGTGTTTTCTAAATCCTAAATTTGTACCTCAGATGGATTTACCAGATAAAAGATCAAATGAAGCTCTTGTAGATAAGTTAATACATATCAAAAGAGAAATAATTTTATCAAAAATAATTTTGTTTACCG
>JXSR01S028446.1:188842-208536 GCA_000969725.1 Ophiothrix spiculata | reverse complement strand
AATAAGGGGAAATTCACTTGCATGACTAATTTATAACCCCTGTTTGACGAATTTTCCACCACGTTTGACGAAATAATGTATATGCGCGGTCATATTCAACAGGCGATTTTTTTGACCGATATATTTCAAGCAATATTCATACTGGACAATACACAATACGTACTAGGCTAACCCGAGTTAGTGTTTTGCCATGCTGCGCACATTGACCTACGATAGGTATGGTGTCTAGCTTCACTTTAAGCGTATAATTAAGTTTTATGTTGGGTTATTGCTAAATGTACATATAATTACACAGACGGTGGAAGTTTTCTGCTTGTTAAGTGCCTAAAAGTGCTGTCTGCCAGATAAGACTGTGTATCTTTCCAGGCCACAATATCTCTTGTCAGCCGTGATTAGGTGCAACTGTCATACTCCCTGTTTCGACTGTAGAACAATCACATTAAACTGTTGTATATGGGAGAAATGCAACAATCACCGATCAGATTTTTCCTCCAAGAGTAAATAAATGAAAGTTTCAAGAAGCTTAACTTAAAGTTAGATTGATTTTGTTGTTCAGTTGCTTCTCTCAATGTAAATGATACATTACGCACCGACAATTAACAATTGCAACCATAAGTGAGCATCACATATGCTCTCTATCTTTCCCCGGCAACCAATTATCTCTGATGATAGCTCTCATTATCTGTAATAAATAAACGAAACATGAGGTGAGGGGATTGCTTGGTTAGAGGAGTTATCATGACCTATTTTAGCCAAATTGTTTGACCTATTTGAACGCTGAAATCAATTGGGGTACATTTTCAAAAATTGCATTTTGTCCAGGACTAAATGAAGTTTACAGTTGGGTTTTTGTGCCAGCATCTGTTTTTATGTTGATAAAAGCACATTTTGTAAGTGAAATAGGGAAACATTCAGTGCATGCAGTCAATTTTGATGGGTCCAATACAAGTCTTGTAGGTAGGCCTATAGTAGGGGTTGAGTGAATCGGACAGCTATCAAAATTCAACACAATAAAGTGCATTGATTTTGTTACATTTCCTGATATATTGTACAAACATGATAAAAAATATAATTGCATATTTATTTTTAAAATAATTTTCAATGTTGAAACCAAAAGATTGTGCTGGGTAATAACCACTCAGTCATGCAGTCATGTTTTCTGTCTTCATTTGTAGATGTGAAATGTCAGATTTCTTCCCCTCATCATCATCGTAATGACTGGTTTACATAGGAGGCAGATGTGTGTTAATGGGCCCATTCCTGATTTATGAGAAATTTGATGGGGGATCATTAGTCTAAACTTCAATCCAAAAAGTCATTTCCAAGTCTCATCATGCTTTGATTTGTAAACTGTTGTGATTATCTGAGTAGAAATGCAGGCTGTGTTTTCATCTGTAACCGATGTTGTTCTGAAAATATCTCATTGAAGATAATGTCAGGTTCTCCTCTGTGCAGTCTTTGATCCAAGTCAATTTATTTTTAGCATTTTCAGAATATCATACATTAACTCGATTTTGGTAATTTAGAATGGAAGATGAATTCTTGCTTGCAAACAAAAACTCAAAACGAAAAACAGTGATATAAATTATAAATGCAATATTATTGGCTTGTATTTGTACCTACATGTAGGACAGCACTCTTACAGTCTTGGCTTGATCTGAAACTTTGAAACTTTAAAAAGAAACCATACTTAGCAATGGATACATCTCTGCTAGAAAAGAATTCAGAGAACTTATCAACATTTCAGAACAACAATGTCTCAGGCAATGTTGGAAAGAGGTGAATATGATTGGAAATTGAATTTGGTATACACAGCAATATTCAGCAGATATACCATGCATTTTGCGGTTGAAATTGTGCAAATATAGAAATTTGATTTGTTTAAATTGAAGCATTGCAAACAGTTTGATTATTTATTGCTTACTACACCTGCTTGAACAATCAGTAAACAATACTAAGGTGAGTGATGTCAAACATTCCAATATTGTTATTCAGATTTAAAGGTACTAACCAGGAATATAATTAAAAAGAAACTTTTTCTAAAAATACTTTTGAAGATTCCCATGCATTATCTTTAACCTTAACCCAATTTTTTTGGGTGTGTGTGTGTGTGGTGGGTGTGTTGCACCCCCCCCCCCCAATTTGACAATGTACAAAAAAAAGTCCACAAAAATTACCCCCAAAAGTCCAGCAAAGGAACACCTAAAGCACCAAAACACATATTAAATGTAGGTCGTTTCTTGTAACACAAAATGCTTGGGAAACTACTGAAATTTTTGTTTTGTTTTGCTTGTCACTTTGTCAAAACCACTAAAATTAGTTAAGGGTTGACCAAAGCAAAAATTATTCCTTCAAAAGGTCCACTTTTTGAAAAATCCGCACTCCCCTTTGAAAAACCTATGGGCCTGTCCAAAATGAATAATTTTTGAATGGATCAATTCTTGTTATTGCACATTAAATATATACTTGTCTTCCCAATTGCTGTTTGGAGTATGATACTGGAGTGATGATCATAGATGAAAATAGCAGCATATGATGATGATGATGATGATGATGATGATGACAAAACTGTAAAGTAGTATTAGAAGTTAAAATTTCAGCTTATAATGAAAGATAAACAAACACATATTTCAGCACTGAACATTTTTAAGAAAAACAGCTGACATTACTGTGATTACTGATTTTTGTTTGAAAATATTTGACTGCTTCCAATTTGCCCGCTGGCAGACATGTTATCACATTCAACGCTCATCAATTTTGTTTGCTTGATGAATTTTAGCTATTTTACAAAATTTGTTGGGTTGTTTTTGTTGGTTTTGATTGACACATGTTTTCTTGCTTTGAGTTTTGCCTCTTATGCATGTGAATATATTACTGTCAAGAGAAATACAACTCCTGAAATAATTGAAAAATTGGCAATTATACCAGATTTTGTAATTACATATTAATTTAAGAGTTCAATTTTAATGTCAAGCATTTCAAAGGTTTTCTGAATATCTGATACATTGTTTACCGATGAAAAGTAGAGATGAATACTAATTTTATATACAGCTATCCAGTTGTGGAAAAAATGTCCATATGGCAAGCAAATCAACAGTAAATTTGAGATTTCAATAAAACATTGTTTTTTGAGACTGAGAAACACATGATGAAAAAATGCATAAAAACTGTGAATTATGTTTTCAGAGGTGAGGGAAAATTTGCTTTTCTCTTGGCCTGTGGATAGGGGTCTGGGACTAGAAAGACTTGAAAGCATAGGCTACCTTTATGGTTTTTGTTTCGTGTAATAGTATTTATTGCATTATTGTCAATGCTAGTGTCTTTAGTATATTACTACAATTTTTTACAAAGAAAAAGTCCAATGTACCTATCCAAAACATCCTGTAATATGATGACTCATTGGTCATTTCTCATGTTTAACATTCAATAACCCCATAGGACATTTGTATGGTTTTGTGGCTTAAATTTTAATGTTTGTTGATTTCAAGTTGTAGTCAGGTGTGTGTCCATTCCAATCTATTATTTGACTGCATTTAAGCCCTCAGCATATTGAACTTGACTCCTTTGTTGTTGGGGATAGGTAACTGGCGAGTAAAAAAAAAGACAGTTATTGAAGAAAGCGAGAAGCACCAAAACACATAAATGTAGGTCGTTTCTGGTAACACAAAATGCTTGGAAAACTACTGAAAACTTTTTGTTTTGTTTTGCTTGTCACTTTGTCAAAACCACTAAAATTAGTTAACGGTTGACAAAATCAAAAATTATTCCTTCAAAAGGTCCACTTTTTGAAAATGAATAATTTTTGAATGGATCAATTCTTGTTATTGCACATTAAATATACTTGTCTTCCCAATTGCTGTTTGGAGATACTGGAGTGATGATCATAGATGAAAATAGCAGCATATGATGATGACAAAACTGTAAAGTAGTATTAGAAGTTAAAATTTCAGCTGATAATGAAAGATAAACAAACACATATTTCAGCACTGAACATTTTTAAGAAAAACAGCTGACATTACTGTGATTACTAGTAAGATTTTTGTTTGAAAATATTTGACTGCTTCCAACATGCCTGCTGGCAGACATGTTATCACATTCAACGCTCATCAATTTTGTTTGCTTGATGAATTTTATCTATTTTACTAAATTTGTTGGGTTGTTTTTGTTGGTTTTGATTGACACATGTTTTCTTGCTTTGAGTTATGCTTCTTATGCATGTGAATATATTACTTTCAAGAGAAATACAACTCCTGGAATAATTGAAAAATTGGCAATTATACCAGATTTTGTTGGTAAGAAATCACTTTCTTTTCTAGATGTGAAGGTATTAAATTTAGTACATATTAATTTAAGAGGCAGATTAGAGGTCTATCTCTCTTTAAATTAAGAGTTCAATTTTAATGTCAAGCATTTCAAAGGTTTTCTGAATATCTGATACATTTTTTTCCCAAAATGAAATAGAGATTAATACTAATTGTACATAGAGCTATCCAGTTGTGGAAAAAATTTCCATATGGGAAGCAAATCAACAGTACAAGTAAATTTGTGATTTCGATAAAACATTGTTTTTTTGGACTGAGAAACACATGATGAAAAAATGCTTAAAACATTGTGAATTATGTTTTCAGAGGTGAGGGAATATTTGCTTTTCTCTTGGCCTGTGGATAGGAGTCTGGGACAAGATAGACTTGAAGACTTTTTCCAGGTCTCCAAAGCATGTTTATAGGCCACCTTTATGATTTTTGTTTCTTGTAATAGTATTTATTGCATTATTGTCAATGCTAGTCTCTTTAGTATATTACTACAATTTTTTACAAAGAAAAAGTCCAATGTACCTACCAAAACATCCTGCTATGATGACTCATTGGTCATTTTTCATGTTTAACATACAATAACCCCATAGGACATTTGTATGGTTTTGTGGCTTAAATTTTAATGTTTGTTGATTTCAAGTTGTATTCAGGTGTGTGTCCATTCCAATCTATTGTTTGACTGCACATAAGCCCTCAGCATAATGAACTTGACTCCTTTGTTGTTGGGGATAGGTAACTGGCGAGTTAAAAAAAAAGACAGTTATGGAAGAAGCGAGTTAAAAAAATGAGTTAACCCCTTACCCCCCCCCCCAAAAAAAAGTTAGTGACTGGAAAATTACAAAGATAAAGCTTTTCTGAAAGTGATTAACATGAAAACACTGTTTTATGGACCAGTCTTGATTTCAGATTTTCTGTTATGGCTTAGGCTTGTATCAGGACAGTGACCAGACATATATGTGATAACTCACCCCGAAAAGGGGGACTTTGTGACAGAATACTTTTCGAGAAACTGATGAAAATAGGCAGTAAAAAATGAAGAAAATAAAATGTAAAATTTGATCGCCTTGATCAATTTCAACAAGTAAGGTGTCATTTTAAAGCTTAGAAAATGCTGTACCAGATGAATTGATAAAATCAAAATTGATTCAAAGTCCCCCCCCCCCCTTTCGGGGTGAGCCATCACATATGTGATTTTACATCAGAAAGAATGTTGCAGGATATGTCTGATTCAATGTAATGAAAGGGACAATTAATTTTGGGGTGTTTCAAGGAATTTATTTGTATTAAACTGATCACTTCCACTTGTCTTCAATTACTGTTTCTCTAGTCACTGATCAAATTAGTAAAACTTAGTATTGCAACATTAATTATTTGATTTGATCTCTGGATTTCCTCTCTTTTGGTTCGCTTGGGGTTATTCCCATATTTCTGGTTTATGAAAGGGGGTGAAATCCATTTTAGCAAATTCTAAGCAATTCCTAAAGCTGGTTTCATTGTTTACATTGCGTGTGAGCGAGTATCGTGCGCTGTCTGTGTACAAAGAAATTAGGCATAGCACTCGAATGCAAGTTGTTTCCACTGGATCTCACTTTCGAAGGTAAATCGTCAACTATAAGATTTCTTGTATTTAGAAACTCGCAGTTGAAGTCCGTTCTTTTCTAAAGTGATTACCTACAAGTGCGTTTCGACGGTCACTCAACTGCGAGTTCCACTTTTGAAAGTGAGTACTTTTCAAAAGTGAACCCATCGTGGAAACACACTTAATGAGTGCTGGAATTATTGAATATCTTGAGGAGCAAGATAGCTATGATGATGATGATTATGAGTTGATAACTGGTGAAGATCAGTACGCAACGAGGAAAGATATAGGCTATACAAGAGAGAAAAAAATAAAGATAATAAAAAATTGCTCTAATTTGAGTGTCAAGATGATAATCTGTTGGAAATTAAAAATGGTAAGCCTGTCATCTTGAAGATACAAAATATCTTTGCTCTTGAAGGATTCATATGATAAGATAAGTGCTTTCTGTCTAGAGCTAACCCCTTGAGGTGACCTAGTGCTGTTGGGGACTTTACAGGCCACTTAAATCATCTCTCTGGTTTTCACTCAAGTGAGATTCATCAGGGAGACACAAAACGTGCTTATTGGGATGCAATGAGTTATGACAGCCGACTGCCAACAATGAAAAATCTGGTTTAGAATAAAACCACAGCAAAATTTGAATTACTAACTATCATGATCATATATCCATCCTGATACACCAAGACTGCTTGGATTGATGTGAATGTAATTCATTAGAGAAATCAGCTAAAATGGTCTAATGTGAATTATTGATGTCGTATTCCATTTTTCATGCTTTTGTCTCGAATATATAGGCAAAAATGGGTGAAAATTGATTGTATGTATACCTTGTGCTTGTGGTGGTTCTGTTACAAGTTACAAGGTCTGCAAAACTGGACAGTAGTAAAACCTGTTAAAAGTGACTAACTTACTCGTATTCAATTCTCTAAAACATGTAGATAGAAAAAAGGCAAGGTTTTCATAGCATCAGGATTAGGAAGTGCACTTTTAACATTGCTATATGTCTGTGAACACAGAAATGAACAAGAACTAGTGTTTAATATCTGCGTGAACTTTCTAAAAATGATATAGGGTCTACCGTGTATTACTGTAAATGTGGAAAAATGGAATGTTAAATCATGCTTGACAGTTTGGATGAGTTTTATGCCAACTGGATTTAAGCAAAACAGCAAAATGATCCCACTTCAATCCCCCTTTCTGAGAGTGTAATCCTATGATTTTAGTGCAGCATTAAGTATGTGTGTCATCTATCACAGTAAATTGTCTTTAAGGCTCTGTCAAACATCACCGTATCTAGAGCAAAACGTTTCACATATTGAACGTGTGCTAAACGGACCACCACCATATGAATAACGAATGAAACATATACATAATGCCGTATGGATAACGTATTGAAAAACTTGTGGCTTTTCACTTTATTGTTTATTGTGGTAGCTTTCTCTTTACATTATTGTGGACAATTTAAGTGTGAATCAGAAATACTTGTAACGAACACATGACGAACAACAATGCATACAACAGAAAAATACTGGGATAAAGTCTGTTAGGCGTATGTTTTGCTCTATACGGTGATGTGTGACAGAGTCTTTAGATTCACTTGTAAATTGAAATTTTGACAGCTCATGGATTTGTGAAGTGTTTTCACCAGTCAACTTGACTGACTTAGTTTGGGACAACATCTTTTGGTTGATTAGAAAATACAACAAAGTGGCTTTTTACTTTATTGTTTATTGTAGTAGCTTTCACTTTACATTATTGTTGACAATTTAAGTATGAATCAGAAATTCATGGTCTCATCTCCCTACTTGCCAGAATGGAAAATAAGACGTTAACTAGTTATAATCTTTAATAAAATATATCTTAAAGAGAGATAGACCTCAAATCTGTCTTTCCAGCTACTATATTTTACATAAAAACATGAGAAATCTTGCAAATAAATAGAACTAAAAAATTCCACAAACAAGGAAGCATGAGGGAAAGTGAAACAACAACAATTATGTTTTTGATTTAACTATGATATTAACCTCAATAGCTGACACTGTCCCGTTAAAAAGACAAGATTTTTAATCACAAGTGGTAAAAGTATCTTGTGATTTGAATGTGTGTTTAAAATTCTAGACTTTATCAGCAACTTAGTTTGATCAATTACAAACTAATTAATTTAGGATGAACAACAATGGAAAGTAGTTTTCGTCTCTATTCAACAGTCCGAGCAAAGCACCAGATCTGGTTCCGAACCAGGTCTGGTTCGGTCAAACCAGATTTGAAACAGAATTTGGTGTTTTTGTAGATTTTTATTCACGGGTGAGTTTATATTAGAGGTATGGTTAAACTTTTCTTGCCATTTTTGTAACCTTCAAGATGATGCCTAAAAATCTACCGTGAGTTTTTAATATCTGCCGTGTGGTTAATTGTTATTTAAGACAATAGAATTAATAAGATTACGTAATCAATTAAATATGCAAATTATTTTTAAACTTTTTAAAAAACAATATAACATCGTTCACTAAGAACAACTATATGTTTAATAACAAAATTGCCAAAATACAATCTATAATAGTTAAAATTAGATTTAAAATTTGAATCTAAATGTATAAGTGCAATGCATTGTGGGATTTATTGTTCCAGATCAGACTTGTTCGCAAACCAGATCTGGTGCCTTGACTGGACTGTTCAAACTATTTTTTCCCCTATTCCATGTTCAGGGGTGATTTTTTTTCTTCTTCTGCCTATTGAGGGGGATTTTTTTTTTAAGGAAAATTTCCTGCCCCCCCCCCCTGGAAATCTAATGTTGCGCCCCTAAAAGTGTATAATTCCAGGTGTGCAGCAAATTTGATAAAAATGCTGTTTTTTTTTTGTATGCAACATGACCAATATGTTTTTAAGCCGTTTGCTGTAATTTGGTACCATCGGTGTGCAGTATTGTGTGGGACACCAATACCTGTTTTGAATGGTAGTGATTTAACCTAGCCCAGCCTAGCCCAGATTTAGCATGACAATACAGATATATAGGTCAGCAACCTCTCTGCCTTAATTAATGAATGACAAGAACAAAAAGAAAAGCCTTTCAACACAATTGACATTCACCTTGTTATTGAGGTGAAATGAAGTCATTATGTGAAATGGTGTTATCACCTGGAGCTTAAGTTTAAGTTTAGTTGGTAATGTTGACAAGTGATGTTCAACCAAAGAGGTATCCTGCATCATAGGGATGGTGACATCCTCACTCCTTGTTGGTCCTTTCTCCTCAAATTTTTATACTGATATACAATTTTAAGGGCCTGTCAGATGAGCACCTAGGAGGATTAGGAATTAAGGATTAGGAATGATGATTAGTATAAATGAATAGAATTGAAAATCATCCAGTTTATTGCCCATGATCGGTACCATTTCGTCACTTAGATGACATAATTTCATAAGCATTTTTGCCATAGTTGCCAGGCATGTTCGTCATACTGACATGTAATTTTTAATCCTTTACTTATAAAAACCCATTTTCATTGAGAACAAATCACAAGTGCTAATATTTAAAGGTGCAATTCATGATTTTCACATGGCTTCTTTTCTAGCTAAATAAATAGAAGAATACAACATAAATATATACTGAAAACTGCACTCGATTCCGACCATTCGTTTTCAAGTTACAAGCTTTTAAGCATTTTGACAATCATAGACTACTGTGTTGTAATTACTGTCGGGGCCCCGACAATAATTAGAAAATGACACATTTTCTCATTTTTCTCAAAAATGCAAGCACATATGAAAAAATGGTTTGGGGATCGTAACATATACCACTTGAGGATTCTTATAAGCTAAAAAACTCAATTTTGATAGAGGTGACCTTGAGGGTGAAAAGTGGATCATGAATTGCCCCTTTAATATGTGAATTAGTTTTTTTTCATGTGCAGGTAACATTATATTTTTATATTTGCTGTTTGTCTTGAAATGCTGATGATTTCCGTTTCCTCTTCACATGGCAGACAGATCATTGTTTGTTCCCAATCATCAGCATTATATCACATATAGAAATTCTCACCATGAGGTGAAAATATCAAACCATGCAGGCAGGATGTGACGAGCTAAAATAAATGATTTTACTTTAACAAAGTAAAATGTCATCAAAGTAGATAATTTAGTGTTTTATTTTATATTCTCATGAGAAAATGTCAGGAAGTGAACAAAATAGACTTTTTTATATCATTTATGCAGAATGGAGACTCATTAATTTTTCATTTTATGTTATGTTTAATATTTTGTTAGAGTTACATCAAGTTTGAGAAGAGAAATGGTGATGAATTCAAAGTAAGAACCAGATTAATGCCCTGGGGACACATTCCCCCACAACCTGTTAAGGAACTGCATCAAATTTCGCAATTAAAATTCTATGGAAGGTGAAGAACTTTAAATTTGTTAAACTGACTTTGAATATATTAAACGATATAAGATTTTGGCCGATCAAAACACTTGAGTCACAGTGGAATTATAAGTATCCTTAGCAAAAAGAAGTAATAAATGGTCTTATGGGAGCAATAGATGTGCTTGGAATGACGAGAGACTAACTAGGGAAATTTAAGTCGTCACCGTCAACATCATGTACAATTTGCCAATATTATTCTTGGAGCAGTTTTTCATTAGACAAAATAAGATGATGAGATATCTTTATAAATATAAATAAGTTTCTATCAAGATATTTCTGTGAAGGACAGAGTCCCTTGAGGACATACACCAACTGGTACTATATAGTATATGATTGTAAGAAGTAGATCAACTTTATTTGATATGTTAATGGATATGATAGATTGTTCAGTTTTCAATATCATTACTGAGCAGATATCAATAATACTGTATACGTCAAAAACCTTTGATTCTGATAAGCTTGAAAGAGAAGAAGCAAAATCTGTCTACATTTGTACTCTTTCCTTTCATCCCATTTCCCTTCTTTTACTTTCTCTGTTTTATTTTTTTCACCTTTTTCTTTCCTTTTTTTTTTTTTTCATACTTCCCACTTTCATTGGAATTCTTTTTTCCCATACAAAATACAGAAATACTATCATGATTTCACCTAAGTTGTTCACAGAGGATTCATTCTCGAAACTCGATGTCTAAGGATTCAGAATCAGGTGCCCTAACTGAACCAGATCTCAGTAAATCTCACTTTAGAAAATCACAAAAATGTGCAAAAAAATCACAAAAAAGTCTATTTACATCACAGACAGGATTTATATGCGGCATCAAATTGCTGCCTGGGCAGCGACTCAGCGGTGGTTTGCTATGAGTGATCCGGTGGTTTGCTATGGGGATCATTCACTTGAGAAAAGGAGTTCCCGTGTTCAAATCCTGTTAGTATAGTTTAATCTTTCTTTATTCTGGATAAAACTCTTTCAATATATATGTACTGGTCTCCCAAGAGGTCCAGATAGCATTAACAATTTATATAATGAGAATATTATTATTATTATATTAATAATATAATATATATGAGAAATAATACTAATAGAGGATATTTACACAAAGAATTATATTTACAAGGACAATCAAGTATTGGAATTTAAACTTAAACCACTTTTAAATTCATTCAAACTCTTCATATTCAAAAACTTTGTACGGATGTTAACAGGTAGACTATTCCATAGTGAAGCAGCCCTGTATTGAAAAGTTCTGTTCTTGATTGAAACATTTGTTTTTCATCACATCCTTTTCAAGGAGATGGGCTTGAAATGGAAAAAGTTGGAAATCTGTTAGGGTTGAGGGCCACATCTGTAAATCTTCATCTTGTAATAAACATGAAAGATCAGCCAGCTACCACTGTACTGTATTGCCATGTTTATTTTATCCATGCGAAGGCATGCTATACCAAAGTTTAATTATTGATATAGGTCCGCAGTGTCACACATTTGCAAGGGGCTTTGGTTTCATTTATTGATAATCTGCCATTATATGTATATTATGCAGAATATGATTTATAATTGTTTTGAATTAAGGTGGCCTAGCACAGATATAATTCCTCTATTTATTTTTCTAATTTTTTGATATATGGTGTTTTCATATGTGCTGATCACATTTCTGAAATAAAAAATGTGGGTCAGCGACTTAGTTTTTGAGAAAAATCAATTTCAAAAACACTATGTTTTACCACTTTTTACCATTGACTTCTATGGTAAAATCAAAATAAATCGGACAAAAACACTTATAATTAAAAAACGGCTCTATTTTTCACATATGTTTTGGCCCAATATCGTTCTTTAAAATTATGTAATAAAAAATATGGTCACCGACTTACTTTTTGAGATAATAAGCAAAATTAAGCTAAAAATTGGCATTTTTTTAGCAATGAGTAACACCTTAAGCACTGTGCGCTTTGAGCCCTGCGTCATCAGGAGTAACGCGCATGGTCTTATGTGTGAATATAAAAATGACGCACATGTAAGATCGCGTTATATTAAAGCGCAAGATACAGTACGCCATAAAGTACGCTAAAAGCTGATATCAGCTCACTCGTGTCCGACACCGCATCTGTGCTAGGCCACCTTAAATTCACAAATGCCTTCTTCAAGTTGGTTCTTGTGTATTCAATAAAATTCTCGCCTCCATGAAGGTGGGTAAAATGAATAGCTCAATGATACTTTAAAGTAGGTATAAGGGAAAATTTGAATTAATAATTGCTCTAGTGTATAATGTCAATAACAAATCATGTTCTTCTCACTCAAATTGATGATTAAACTCTCTTGAAAGCCAATTTAGAATAACACATTCAAAATTCAGTAAGGATCTCGCTAGCCGTTGGCTAGAATTTACTTAGCCTTTCAAAGCAAACTTTGAAGTATGAACAAGAAAATGGAAAGCTGGAAGCCGAATAGAGCACTCTAATCCTTTTCATGAAGCCATGCAATTAAATCTTAAGACAACAGCCAGGTATTGTTCTTTGAACAAATGTGAGAAATCAACCATGGATTTGCATTTCTTTGTTGAGCTTGCTAATTGACACTACTAAAGTGTTTTCTGTTAAAAACAAGTTGTAGAAAATCACTTATTATATTAAAAAAGTTATATTTTTGACATTGAAGGTGTTGATTAATTTGAAATATTTATCTAGAATTGTGTGTAAAAATAATGAACACTTTAAAAGTACAGTCAGATATACTGATTTCAAAAATACTAATCAGCATTTAATATATTTTGTTTTGATTTACACACTGAGGCATAGGTTACCTGAAATACAAAAGTTAGAAAAAAGACAGAAAATATATATTTTTCAAATAGCTTGATAATTTACTTAGTAACATGTGTTTTTCCAGAAGATAAGACATCTTTGATTACTTTCATTTGTGTATTTTTGTGGAGACATTTAAATCTGTAGGTAAATCAGATTCTGATTTTGATTACTTTAATTTGTGTATTTTTCTGGACACCTAATCTGATTTTGATTTGAAAGGTTGTTTTGTGTTTTCTTCTTGTAATATTTTTGACCTGAGCAGGCCAAATAAATTGCCTGAGGCATTCAAAAAGGCCAAGAAAAAAAAAGGTTTGTCTCAGAAATCGTTTGCAAAAAAGCTATGCGGTACGTGATTTTTTAAAAGTTTGCTATAGGAGTTTAGCTATGAGGTATGTGATATACTTTTTTTAACACTCTAAAATTTGATCACCCAAATTAAGTTAGTGAAGTGACCCAATTTCTAAGTACAATTCCGTCCGTTTTAACTATGGAAAGTCTTGACAGTCAAAATAAAACATAATTGCAAGGTAAAATTCCAACAGCAAATGACAGCAACCTGGACGGCTGTCTATTGCTGGATACTCTCGATAAAAGGGAGAGAGATCTTTGTTTGTCTAAGTGCCACTTTGTGAAACAATTAATCCACAATCAATGACAATCTAGTCACCTTGAGTCCAATGTGAATAATGTTGATACAAAGTTTAATTCAGGGAACTCAGATGGTAAAATACTAGTTAAAAAGTGAACTTACAAGTCAAGGACTCGGTAATTCTAGTTTGCTTAAATGCGAAATGACTATCATGTAAGGCTGACTGGGCAGTGTTCAATATGTTGTGATTTTGACAAACGTAAAGTAGCAAAGATACAAATTATGTTGCAGTTGTCCAAACGATGTTAGAACTGCAAGAAAACCATGAAGCTACTGTGAAAAGCCACATGATAATCTATGCTTTTCATATATTTCTATGCAATCATTCAATCAGGGCGAGAATTTTCAAAACATACAATTTACACGACAATTTAGTTCCTGAATGATTCGCGCGCATACTGCTGGGCCAAACAGTACGTTTGACGTCACGGACCGACTGGTCTATATTTCAGAATGAAATTTAGTATCTCTACAAGTAAAGTTTTTGGCAGTCAACCAGAAATTGGAGCCTAGAACTTACATTGGAGGAATAAAAACAATTATGTTATGCCAGATCTGAATGAAGTTTTTGGACTTCATGACCTAATGTGCCTATTTAAGTTATTCGTATCTATGCATGGGGCATTTCACCGACAAAGTAGACTTTCATGATGTAGTTCTGGCCAGTTTCTCTTATTAAAAAGGTATATGTTCTCATTTTATCAAATGATTTGTTAATGTTATATCAGTTTCAAAATGAGTTGATAATTTGCAATTCATACACAGCAGGCCCTCCATTGATAAGTTCGTATTGGTGTACTATTGTTTCCTGCAGTGGCTTCGCAGTCATTTGGTCTAAACCCATTGCTGATTCTTACTGTTTTCAAAACAAAACAAAACAAAAAGAATCTAGCCTAGAATAATTGCAAAATAATTTGCCAGTTTAAGTAGAATATAATGTGACATGTACCTTTAAGAGGAATGGAAACTAGAGTACTGTGAAATGTTTAGAAAACAACTTGTGATGTAATATTTACAAAGATTTATTGTAAAACACTTTACTTTCTTGGCAAAAAGGAGCCCCCAAATTTGAAAAAAATGCTATTTTTTTCGTTGAGCCATCTACAAATTTGTATAAGAAAGCAGATTGAGACCATGTAGTCCTTTGTCTGACTTTTCAATGTGCTGTCTGCATAATGTTTTTCAGGTGGCGTAGCCCCATATATCATCCCAACTTAACACCTGTAATGGAGCAATAACTCTATTTGTCTTTCCATCTGCCATGCTATGCATACCATCATGTCAAACATACCAGGACTTGTTTGGGGAGAAATTTACAGCAATGTCATGTTGAAGTGTCATATGGTTCAATCAATGTTCAGTTTGCTTAAAGCTTAACCAAGTGATATGTTGTAAATAACTGTGTGACACTAATGGCAGGTCATTATGGTGTGGATTGTACACCACAAATTATAGCGCTTTTACTTCACCAAGTTTCATTTTGTTAACATTTAATCTAATGGATTCAATTGCTAGAGAGGTCTCAGGTGGGTTGAATCAGGAAAGTTGGGAGTATAGAATGGAACCATCACAATGCCTACATGATGTATACAGCTTGCATTTGCAGTTGCTTGTTTTTTTTGGTGCTTTATATAACTATTAGAAAAAGAGTAAATGACCACTTTAATTTTATTTTGCATTTACTTCAAACCCTGCAATAGTATAAGTTTAATTTTTATTAACTCTTGTCTTACCAACATATTTTTGGTAACGTTTGTTATCCCCCCTTATGAAATTGGAGCACTTTATACCATAGTATAGGGTAGGTTCTCCTCTATCCACTGATGCCAAAATCATGAAAATCGGCCAAGGCGTTGCGTAATTATGACGTCATAAGTACTTACGAGTCGGAAAAATCATGATTTTGGGCAAAAATATCCACCAAATCGTAAAAGTTATAAATATCGGAATTTGGCCTGGTTTTCTTGCTAATAAAAAAGGGAAATGGGGTTTGTAAGTTTGTAAGTTTTCGGTGAATACCATGCAGATATTTTTCAAAATGGTGATTTAAACATGTTTTCATGTGGCAACCACCCCCGCCTCCCTACCTTCCGACTTTGATGAGGCACCCTGACCCCCCTGAAGGTGGTACCTATGATTTTTGACCGCTAAAATGACCGCAAAGGATTAACTTACAACTACCCAAAAACCCATAGGTCATATTCGTTTGTGTTTTTATGCGACAGGGAATCATCTGTTAGGGGGCATGGTCACCCCCTCCCCTTGGTATATAAGACGAGGGTTAATATTGTCAATTATTGTCATCACCATCATCATCATCATCATCATCATCATCATCATCATCATCATTATTAAACAGTTGCGGAACAGGACAGGTGATTACAACTTACAAGATTTCTCCAAGCACTATTTGTCGGCTGTGTGTAAATATTACTTAATCTAAGTCTTATAAGGGGTTGTGTATGTTTGATAAAGACCCTACAAGTAACACTTTCTCTGATATCCAGGCTATATCCTACAGTACTTCCTACTACTATGACCATAAATGTACATTTCAGATTTTTTTTTGTAGTGGTGAATCAAAAATATAAATCTTGGACAAATAGAAACTGCATTTACACATGGGCTATAATAGTGTGCTGCAAGTGCTGATCTCACTCCGGTTCGTCTTGTTGGACCTGGGGGCCGTACCTTCCAGTCTGGACTTCTTACATCTGTAGCCAACTCAAAACCACAGGCTTTTATGCTGTTTTATTAGACTTTTTAAACTATTCTCATAGTGCAATAACTTACCATTCTGTTAGTAAAAGCCTTGTGTTGATGTACTTTTCAGCCTCACTGGATGTATAATCAAGTTTATGTTTGGTTATTGCTAAATGTAGATATAATTACACAGAAGTGGTAGTTTTCTGCTTGTAAAGTGCCTAAATGTGCTGTCTTGCCACTGACTAGACTACGTCTCTTCCTGGGCGGCAATTTCTCCTGCCAACTGTGATTGGATGGAACTCTATATATAATATGTGATGGCTCACCCCAAAAGGGGGGACTTTGAAGATGATATAAATTTTGATTTTTTCTTTTCATCTGTTGCAGCATTTTCTAAGCTTTAAAATGACACCTTATTTGTTGAAATTGATCAAGGTGATCAAATTTTACAACAGAAAATCTGCTGGAAATTCTTATTATTTTCTTTATTTTTTGCTGCCTATTTTCACCTGTATCTTGAAAAGTTTTCTGTCGCAAAGTCGACCTTTTCGGGGTGAGTCATCACATATAAAGTAGAGTGTTTGCACCTGATGTAAAAGAAATAGCATCACTCTTTTATTTCTGTTCAAGATGCATCTTGTCCTGTTGGAGAAACAGAACAAACACGAAACAGATTTTTAAAAGTAAATACACCAAATAAAAGTTTCAAGAAGCTTAACTTAAAGTTAGATTGATTTTGTTGTTCAGTTGCTTCTCTCAATGTAAATAATAAATTACGTACCGGCAATTAACAATTGAAACCATGAGATAAGTGAGCAGTTCTTGTCATCACATCTGCTATCTATCTTTCCCCGCAACCAATTATCTCTGATGATAGCTCTCGTTATCATTAATAAATAAGCGCAGCATGAAGGTAGGGGGTTGTCTGAAAAGAAGATGCACTTGCTACTGAATGTACATGACTTATTTTTGTCAAATATTTGATTTGTTTAAAACCAAAATAATTGGGTTAAACATTATCATCAATTGCATTTTCTCCAGGACTAATTTCAGTTTTCCATTTGTATGCCAGCAAATATTCATTTTATTTTGTGAGTGAACTAAGACTAACACCAGTGTTCCTGCTTAAGGCCGTATGTCGCGAAATTGGCACAAGGGGTTCTCAAGACAAAAAGTCAAAAATATGGTTTTGGTTATACACAACGTTCACTTATTTCAGTTTTATTCAGATTATATTCAAAATTACTCTTATTTTGTAGGTGATCTTTCCGTAATTGGCAATGGCGAGATGTATTTTTTTTTCTTTTATGTCGCTCTGGCGCAAAGTCAAAATCCTTAGCGGGAACACTGACTAACACGATGTTCGCACCGTGAATTTTGATGCAATCAATAAATAAAGACCTGATAGGGGTTGCATGAGTTTGACATCAATTGAAATTCATTTGAAAATGCATTGATTTTTTTCATGAACAATTTTTAGTGCCGTGTGGTATTTGTGGGAATTTTCATGAAATTGACAGTTTGTTATTGTCTAAGTTTGCCATTTTTGACACTTAAGGTGCGGGGTGCTAGAGTTTAAATTGCTCTTCAGTTGTGGACTCTAAATGGTGCTGGATGATGTCATCACCACCCATCTCCATTGGTGCACCCCTGACATCATCAGAAATAATTGTCGGGAAAGTAATATTTGCATATTGGGAAGAAAATTTTCAGAACCAAAGCATTCTCGTAAATATGGTAGGGACTGGTAAATTTAGTTGAGATAATGTCCCTTTCCCTGCTGTGGGTAATAACCACTCAGTCATGCAGTCATGTTTTCTGTCTTCATTTGTAGATGTGAAATGTCAGATTTCTTCCCCTCATCATCATCTTAATGAGTTGTTTACATAGGAGGCAGATGTGTGTTAATGGGCCCATTCCTGATTTATGAGAAATTTTATGGGGATCATTAGTCTAAACTTCAATTCAAAAAGTCATTTCCAAGTCTCATCATGCTTTGATTTTGTAAACTGTTGTGATTATCTGAGTAGAAATGCAGGCTGTGTTTTCATCTGTAACCTATGTTATACTTTAAGTATCTCATTCAAGATAATGCTAGCTTCTTGAGGTACACTGTCTTTGATATAATATTTTGTTTTATCGGTATCATTTTTACTCATAAACTGGAAAACCAAGTTTGATGATGGTTATTTAAAATGGAAGATTAATTTTTCAAATTTCAAAGGAAATGGCCTCTACATAGTTACAAACTAATACACATACAATTATCAAAAAAATGAATTAGTACTTGTAAATGTTAAAGTGAGTTTACTTGTTTAAGACTACAGTCCTTTGTCACAAGTGAGATATATGCCATGTTTACTGCAATTTTTGCAGTGTAAGTAATGGGACCTGGCCTAGAACACGATATTTGGCAATTTTACAGACAGTTCAAAGCACTAATAATATTTCACAGTTACATTGCATATGTACCTTTTCTTTAATAGTGGCTCATAGTTTTCCCTTTGTCTTACATACAAACAAAAATGTGCTTTTGTTTTTAAATGACATTTATTTAGGGCAACTGGAGGTGCATTTCCTTTAAAAGACATTTCTTGTTTGCTTAATATGTTAGAATTAGAGATCAAATTTGCTCCAAAAAATACCATGCATTTGGATGTGGAAATTGTGTAATTATAGGAATTACGATTTTTCAAATTAAAACGTTGCAACCAATTTGTGTATGGCTTGTTACACCTGCTTGAACAATCAGTAAACAATACAAATAAAGGTGAATTATGTCAAACATTCCAATATTGTTATTCATCATTAAAAGTACAAACCAGACTTAATTATTCAAAGTGTCATATTTTTCTAGAAACACTTTTTATTTGTGAATTTCCCTAATTTTAAAGGTCAGATTCTTTTTATCTGTTTGCGGTGCGGTTGCGATGCGTAGTAAGGGTACTGGTAATTGTATAATTTAAAGCATATGATTGAATAGGATCAGGTTTAAGCTGAGATTCAATTTTTAACCCATGCACATAGTGCCTGGGTTTATAGAACCGTGATCTAGTCTATCTATCGGTCTATCGGTCTATCTATCTATCGTCCAACTTTCGTAAATATGCTTCTTCTGGTATATGCTTCGACGGATTTTCGTGAAACTCGCACAGGATGATCCTTGGGTAGAGGGGCTACGGGGGTGTTCGCAATTTTGCGACCCGAGGTCATCGGGGGTCAAACGAGGGC
>JXSR01S028446.1:129145-147090 GCA_000969725.1 Ophiothrix spiculata | reverse complement strand
TGATCATAATATTTCTTTGAATAAAATATTAAAACCATTTAATGCATTTAGTGTAGCTCAAAAACTAGTGTTTGTTGTCTCTACATGCTCTAACATGGCACAAGGAGAAATATTTTTTGGAGATCTTGAAAAAAATAAGATGATATAAGTATGGACCCATTTTGCATCATGGAGGAATATATTAAAACCATACTCAGAACTGAATTTAACCAAAATGTGGGTAAAAACAATTCGGCATATATGCCTTTATTAACCCTAACCCTGGCACACCAAAATGCATAGGATACTACACCACACAGAAAAAACAGGCAAAGTACACATTACTAGCCCATACAGCAAAACACACAAGGTTTGTGTGTGAGTCATGCATGAACTTGAACATGCAAAAACAGTGCTTGTAATCCTACACCATGCAGTTTCAGCATAAAATCAAGGTAGCTAACATCACTTATGAGCACACACCACAAAAAGATCGCCTATTCATTCCAATGCAAAACAACCTCCAAATCATGGCGGATATCTTGGCTATAAAGCGACTGGTTGCTTCAACTCTTGGATTTATTTGAAGATTATGATCTAGATGAGCCCACAAAGTGAAAAAATATATAGGGTAACCTTGATAATTTTTTGCAAGGTCGCCTCGAACATAGGATATACTCAAAATTTCATTTTCTCTACTTCGCAACAAAATTTCTCTAAACACTGAAAATCTGCTCTCAAATTTTACAAAAACAGCGAAATTATAGTAATTTTTAACCAGCCTGTCTACATTTGAACCACAAAACATGATTCAAAAGAAATTAGATCAAAAAACCTAGTTCCCGCCATGTTTCAAGCTTTTACTTTAGAGAGGGCAACCAAACACATGCTCCTGCATGGCTCTGTACGGGCTAAATTGCTTTATTTAGTGATGTGTGTCCTTAAAATGATGGTATGAACAGGGTCCATGAATTGAATGGATTTTTGGCAGTCTTATATACTATAATAGGTATAATTCCCACATACCCAGCTTTGTGCAGATTTGGATACTCCGGCAATGTTGAAGGAAAATTTTGAGGACCATGTATCATACTAGATCAAAGGTCTACAAACAATATTTGACTGCCCCTAAAAACCGACTGCCCCTAAACTAGGGTTACATAGTACCAGCGATTATAATGTGAACATGGCATGTTATACATAAATGATGATACATGACTTAGTTTTGTCATCTTGAACCATCTTGCCAAGCTAAAAGAGATATTGTAATCTTATAGCGATGTCATACATTAACAATGATGTCATACATTAACAATGATGCATCGGAGTAAGACATCTGTGCCAGTGTCAGAAATAGGTCTTAAGGAATAAATTTGACGATAAATGTGACCGTCTATCCCAAACCAGCTGTAAATGCCACCTCTTGTCATTTTCACTATTAAATTATTTGCAAAGACCATGCATTAAGGATTAAAATGACACCTTAATGAACTTCCAGAAGTCAAGTTATGGTCCGTTTAAGGTTGTCAGGGAGTAAAACGTATAACTGAGATAAACACGTTCAAAAATCAGTAAGGCCTATATTTTCTGTTGATTGTCTTAATAAAAATATGCAGATTTATTTAACATTTCCTATCATTTTCTTGAAATGAAACTTTGCTAGTATTTTGTAGTAAGCACAAGGATTGTGAATCTGTCAAAAAATTAATTTCGGCAAATTACTACCTTGACATGTATTTTCATCTGTAGCGCAAAATGAAGTTTCTGGCATTTACGGCTCATACGGGCTGGACAGCCACAAATGTATTAGTATTAAAGGTGCCCTGTCCGATTAGGTCAGCATTTATTTAAACTTTCTGAGATTTTGGTACCAAAATATTCCTCATAATATTCTCATTGCCCATGTGAAATTTTACGGCTGAAACATAATGCGATTTGGAGATATAAGTGAAAATGTGTTAAAATTATTAATTTTATGGTAATCATAAAATTATTTACACAGTATAAGTATTAATTAGCAAACTACATTTATGGAAAATACAAAATTGTTCATAAAATCAAAACGGTGGTTCTGATTTGACTGAAATTTTAAATTGAAGCATCGTAAGTGATGATCTTTCATATGACAGTGAAAGCTAAAATATGAAAAATCAGACTATGTACCTTTAATTAACTGCCAAACTGTTCTTTTAGATGAGGATCTTGAAATGATTAAAGTAACCAAAGTTAATATACTTCAACAACCAACTACCATATGGACAACACATTTGTAGAAATATCTTTTTAATGAATGAAATTAATACTCAATAAAAGTTGGATATGAAAGAGTGAACATCGGAGCTGCAATTTTCATTTAGTCATGGGTTTGAGTAAATTTGGATAATCTTTAAAGGGTTATATAGTGTAATTGCTTTTTGCTATGGATCGATGCTGTGGGAACTTTCAGAGATGTTTACATGCGATAGAGCTTAATTTGACAGTTCTTGTGAACAAAAAGCACCCTAACCTTTCCTGAGACTGCTGTCTATTGTTGAATATGCTATGAGTGTCAGCTTAGGCCAACAAAAATTGTTGTGTTGCCCTCAGCAACTGACCGACCCTATTCAAAAATTTAAAGAAAAAAAAATAGGGTCTGGAAAGCACCCAATTTTGCTCAGATTGGGTGTTTTTTTGAGAAAATATTTTGAAAATAGTGGAAAATGCACCCAAATTTCATAATTTAGGTGCTTTTTAAAAAAATCATTAAAAAAAAAAAAACTTTCCGACCAACCGACTCATTTTTTCAGAAATTCAACTTGGACGGCAACACAGGAATTTTTTTTCTTGGCATTATTGATCTTAAGGCCACAGTCCTTTTTCATTAGCCAGACAGAGGAATGTATTTTTCCAGGCTTGAATTGGAGCCCCTGCCCCGACTTCTACTCACAACTGTTCTAAACCTTGTTAATCTTGGTGGAATATATTTCTCTCTTTTTATTTTAATTATGGTATTTAAGGCAAATTAGACAACAAGAAGTAAGACAACAAAGGATTGAATCTTTAAGCTTGATTTTCCTTTAATTACCAATATCAAAAATACTTGATATATTACCCAAGACTTATCAGTATGCTCCACCGTATTCGGTCAAGACACTTTATCTTGCTTACTCAGTGATAAAAATAGTTCATTAAATTGTGTCCTCATTTTTCCATTCCATATCAGTATGCAAAACCATATTCAGTCAGATAGGTCATCAAGCTTACTCACTGAATGCTAGGCAAATAGTCACTCGCTGACATATTTCCTAGAAGTGATCTAATGAGGGGGTTTGGAGTATGCAGACAGAGCTCCTTGAAAGCGATACTCAAGTTTGGAGGAGATGTCAATTCTATTTCTACAGTACTTTTCTACAATATAAAAAGCAATATTGTATGATGTAGTATGATATTATATAGCTATCAAAAAGAACTTGGTTTTGAGTGCTTTCAAATGAAGAAGAGAAGTTAAAAATTTGAGTCACTGTAGCTAAGCAACTTTGCACAAAACAAATATAATGTAATATAGGTGCCCACTGTAATGCAATACAAATTCATTCTCCAATTAGTAGATAAATAAAAAAACACCTTTCGGTGAAAGAAAATATTTAGTTTTACTGATCTTGCAAAATATTGTTTTGGATAGGAATTGATTTAAGTAGAGGATGACAAGTTAGTCATATTAAATAATAATTTATTTTTATCTTGCGCATCTTTGAAGTTAAAAATATGTACAATCAGTCCCAAGGCATTTTACGCAGTTTGTCTTAAGTCTTGCTCATTACACGTAGGAGTTGTGAATCAGAGAGCGAGCATTGATCTAATCGGTTACGCAATTGGAGCAAGCGTTCATCATATCAGTTACGCAATGAATATGCCATTGGCTGTTTACTGTAAATTAACCTTTTATTTTTGTGGAAAAGTGAGTTGAACATGTCAAAAGATTTTTTCCTTCTTTCCAACTTTCCAACCAAGTAATTCAGCAGGATATTCTTTCAGTAAAATAAAAACATTTTAAGTTTTTGAATTCAAAGTTATTTATATCTAAAAGATTCATATATAAAAAAATGTCATGGACCAGGGGCCATAAATCTGAAGTATGAGTCAAATTTTGTGAAGAAATCATTTGATTTTTTTCTCTAATGAATATGTATTGATTTTATAAAAATATTACCTATGTTTCCAAACTAAAACACATATTCATTAGAAAAAAAATCAAACAATTTCTTCACAAAATTTGACTCATACTAGAGGGAAAAATTTGTATATGGCAAGACCCGGTCACTGTAGTGTTGCTGTAGTACTAGTAGGGGAAAATATTATCGCCTGGGTCTTGATTTTTCTGTTCCACCAGCCGCAAAAAGTCAACCGTAGGGTAAAAAGCGGCCAGTCTAAAATTTATCCATCGTTTTAATGTAAAAAATTTAGGCACTTCTATTGCTTAGAATGACCTAGTGCATTTTATTTCTCGCTAAGGTTGTAGCTTATGGTATTCGCAATTAAGCAATAAGATAAATATGGAAATAAATTCCATAATTGAATTTACCGTACGTTGACATGATATTTAAGAAGTGAAATGAAATGAGACTTAACATGAGTAATGAATAAAGTGACCTGGATCTTGTAATCAAATATTTTTAGTCTTGAGGAGATGGTAAACAAATTGCATAATTGAGCTTATGATAAAAATATACTTTAAAGAGACTAATGTGGCTGATAGGAGGTAACATTACTTGGGAAAAGATTTAATTACCAGAAATTCATCCTTAATACCAGATATGTTTGAATGATTCAATGGACAGTCCCAGTTTAGTTGTAAAATGCAAGCTTTATCTGTTTTGGTCTTCCAAAGACAAAACATACAATATTTTCTTCAGCCCCCATCCGAAAAAATGTGAAACTTTGAAACTTTCACATTTGTAACTTTGTAAAGACTTTTGCAAAAAGAGTAACTTGACTTAAATTCCTGACTATAAAAAAACTCTGGTACAGTTAGTTGGATTTCAATCTAAAACAGCTTATTCAAAGGTTGAAACTTTCCAAAATATAGATAGAAACCTTAATATTCCTAGTAGAGTGAGGACTGGTTTGTGCTTAAACATTCATAAGCTACATGTTAAATGTAATGCATAAATCATGGGGTATAAATTTTCATTCTTGCAGAAGTTTCCAAAATCCCGCTTGCCAACATTGGTGTCCATTTGTGCCATATGGTCATGTGTAACATGATAGGTGTGCAGGTTTGTGTTGAGGGGAGAGTAGATATCAAATATCCATATTGTTTACTGGAAATTAAGATCAAAATAGACCTGTTAATATTGACTTGCAAAGTGAGACCTGATAGTTTGGATATGCAATATGCAACACCAAGTAGTTCAATGGAAATATCTTGGATAAATATGTAAATTGGATGCAAATGAATTAATTGGTTATCAGCAGTATGCACTCTTTTTTAAAGTCATTCTTTAAAGTTTTGATCTTCATTCCATACCGTTTGATTTGCTTTGTATGAATAGTAGCAAGTGTTTTGTTGCATCTGGTGGTGTAGATTTCAAGAAGATCAATCTACATGGCCAAGTCAAAGGAATCATTTGTTTCAAGAAAAAAATGTGTCATTGCTAAAGTGCTACTAAATGACAAACAATTAGACTTTTTGAATTTATTTCTGTTTCTGTCAATTTTAACCTACCCAAAGTAAGTAGAACAATAGATGATTGTCAAAACTGAAATGTGGCTGTCCAGCCCTTATGAGCCGTAAATGCCATAAACTTCATTTTGCGCCACAGGTGAAAATACATGTCAAGGTCGTAATTTGCCTAAATTGATTTTTTGACAGTTTTGCAATCCTTGTGCTTACTACAAAATACCAGCAAAATTTCATTTCAAGAAAATGATAGGAAATGTAAAATAAATCTGCATATATTTTTAAGACAACAGAAAATATAGGGCTTACTGATCTTTGAATGCGTTTATCTCAGTTATACGTTTTACTCCTGGCAACCTTTGACGAACCATAATTTGACTTCTGGAAATCGTGTGAAGTTCATTAAGGTGTCATTTTAATCTTTAAAGTATTATTGTCTTTGCAATTTAAAGGTTACACCTTTTAAAAATGTTTCAGTATGCACAACAGGAAGCATACTTTAACTTTATTTTGGCCCAGTGTGAAGAGCGAAGGAGCTTGCCGTGAAAATTGATATTTGAAACATGCCTAAAGGTGATCTTTTACCCCGCTGAAATTATGATACATGAAAAAAGATGTACAAGTTATCCTAATCAATTAGTAGATCAGTGTCATATTTCAGAAATATGGTAACTTAGTATGAATAGAGAGACAAAAAATACTGAAAAGCATGCCCCAGTTTGGAACAGGTAGAAATTGAAATTTGATAATAAGCCTCAAGATAAATAATCTTTAAACTGCGCTATTTTTCACAAAACCTGTAGATTTACTCCTTTATACAAATAAGACATTTATCTGGTGTGCCAAATTTCATGTGGTAATGACTGGTATCGACATCCGATTATAGACTTGTTAAATAATGAGATACATAAGCTTTTGCGTAGTGCTAGAGAGACATTTATGATGAAGACGGCAGCATCGATCTTGTCTGTTGCGTTATGAATATGCCATCACATAGACATGAAGCAGATGATGCTACTGGCTATTTGTCTCTGAATTAGTGGTAGAACTGATGTTGAAATTAGAGTTGGAATATGAGACATAAAGGATATGGAAATCTGTAGTGATGTAAATACTTTTCTGTGATATGTAGAAATACTATTTTTGCTTCAATTGTTTGTATTATTTCTGATCCATGTAAGAATTAATAGGTTTTGGGCTAATTCTTTTTCAATTTGAGACAACATTGTCTCATATACCATTGCTCATCTTAAAGGAAGTTTTGCTTACCACATGTCACTATTCGTTGAAACTATGATTAACAGCATTTTATTGATTTGTAACTCCAGATGCTACTCTCTCTCTCTCTCATTGTATGTAATGCATTGCTCAGAATGTGAATTTTTTTGTGTGAGCAAAACTGTCCTGGGTGATAAATTTAATTTCTGAAGAGGCTTTTAAGATCTGAAAGTTAAACAACTTAGTGCAGCAATTAATCATCCTTGTATTAAAATGATTTATATTTTTCAATTGCTAGAATTGTAAAGACTCTTCTTCCTGCTTGCTACTGCCAAAGAGTAAATGGAAATGAAGAGTGGATGACTTAAAGTGTTCAGTCGTCTCAGATATACAAGTGCTTTTGCATTGTTTCTGCTCAAAGCTTGGGCATTTAGAGATGATGGTATGTTATCTTTTTGAGCAGGTCTCCTCTTGGCCCATGTTTTTAATGGGTACTGATACAATGTGCTGGAGATGAATGTTTGTATATATGAAACTTGATAATTAAAAACAATGCAATATTTGTAATAGAGTCTGTTTTTGAATGGTTGTACTGATTATATTCCAGTTCCTTCTGATAAACATATTCTGAATAAAAAATTATTAAGCCAGTCGAACTCCAATGACAAAGTGGCTTAGTAAATAGACCTAGTTATAGGGTTCCAAATTTGTCCAAGGGAAAATACCTGGTTTCACAACCTGAATCGTGACAAATAAACCAAGTTGTAATTATGAGTCATTTAACTTCAAATGTAATGCTGAAAGAGTTATGTAAATTCACACTTTTTGAAAAACAAATTGAATGGAGTGGGCAGTCCCAAAGGGTGAACTATTCATGTCAATGAAATTGGCAATGCAATTGGGCCCTACCATAAAGAGAAATCCAAAAATTGTTTGTTAAATCAATTGTTAGTATGGTTAGTGGTATGGTGTTCTGGTTAGATCCCTTTTTTTTCCTTTATAAAGGATTCATGCCTGCATGACTCCAATTCTTTTGATTACCAAGTTCAGAAAGTCCTAGTCGGGCTTGTGCTTTCATAGTTGTTTACAACATGTATTTGATATAATATGTTGTCATGCTAGGTATCATGGTAGCTTTACATTGCACTGAAGTTTAGGGGAGTTATTAGAATGATCATTATTCAGTCTTTACAATTTCTTTCAGTTTCTTTATATGAAGTAGGCCTACTTCAGGGGTTCTCAATTAAATTTGTTGGCGGGTCATTAAGGACAAATGCCAGTTCAAAAATACATCTTGGAGGGCCAAATTAAGACCCTTTTCAATGCTTTTCCTTACATATACTTCTGTGTTCCACAGGGGAATCGAAGGGTAAAATAAAAGTAGTTCGCAGGCCGGATTTGGCCCGTGGGCCGCTATAAAAAAATCAAAAGTTTGAATAATTTTGATCTTAAACTTAGATTTAGAACTTCACATATATATGTGTAAGGATAGACTTGGGCTACTACCAAAGTCATTGTATCATCTATTGTGTAAATTTAGAAAGTATTCAATATACCACAGGAAACAAGATGAATCATGGTCTTGATATTCACAAAATATACGGTTACCAAAAAATAAGTTCCCCCCTTGGATGACCAGACTTTGTCAAGAGAGAAGTCGCCATGTTGGCTGTATTTCTCCTGCATAAAACACGTTTTCGTTTAGGGAAACAATTCTCTATACAACACACTTTACATTTTGATGAAAGGTAATGACGCTTTTGAGCAAGACACATTTGTTTCAAAATCATTTTTTTAAAACAGCTGAAAAAAGTTGCATTTAACTTCTTGTAGCCTTCTTGTGGCAACAAGAACAAGAGTTAACAAGTTTACTTTGGCATTTATTGCATTTACTTGACTATGCTGCCGAAGTACACTTTTTTGTATGGTTTCAATATCATGCATGATCATGTGACACCAAATTTTGTCACGCTCCTGCATGGAAACAGCATTGCTTGCTTGAAACTGAGAGTTAATGTGAGAGAAAGTGAGAGAGAATCTGTAGAATAAAATCATGGATACTCTAAACCTTCAGATGATCATGTCAAACACAGGAGCAAACAAACATGGTTTTCACAATAAGACAGTATTAGCAGAGATCTTACAGCACATTTTTACCAGGGCAAGGAACTTGAACGACCATGGCTAACGGATCGCAAAGCTGAACAATTTTACTTGATATCACTGCACTGTTAACCTGTGTTTTGTTTTCATGTTGAAAATATGGATTTTGATCAACATGATCAATGACTCGTTACCTAAGTTTCTTTTGGTGTATAAAAACGTCATATGGTCCAAATTTCAAATAAATCCGTGAAATTTGTTCAATTTTAAACAAAAAATTGTGTTACCAGTTGCTGTAAAGAACGTTGGACACAGCACTATTAATCTGACAATGTCTTCATTTAAGTCCTGGCAATTCATTTAAAAATGAGGTGTCTAAATCATGTTTTAACTGTGGAACATGCACTGATTTCAAGCAGAGGGGAAAAAAATAAGTAAACGTGGAAACATGTTGGGATTTCACAAAATACGCAAGTGCAACTTTTTTTTCGTCAGTTTTAAAAAATGATTTTCAAACAAATGAGTGTTGTTAGAAAACGACAAAAGCTTTCATCAAATGGTGACGTGGGTTTCGTGCACAAGTGTTTCTCAAAACAGAAACCTATTTTATGCAAAAGAAAAGTATTCAAAATGGAGAGTTCTATCATGTCAAAGTCTGGTCATCCATGGGGGGAACTTATTTTTTGGTGACCGTTTATATATCTGCTTTAATAAATGGACCAAAATTATAAAAAAAATTACCACACAATATTAGCATGTTTACAAGATTCAAAGCATTCAAAGATTACAGCTTTCTCAATATTTCATAATCTTGATTTAAAAAAATGACAATTTGGAATCTTTAGAAAGACTTTCTTTATATTTTCCAAATACATGTTTGATCTTATGAACTGGTTTGATGTTGTTTTGTCTTTAACATTGTTATGAAATTTAAGATTTGTATTTTTCCCTTTCTCTGTGGCGCGTTTTATTAATCTTGCAATTTGATACAATGTTGTTCATGTTTGAGTGATGAAAAGTGAGTGAGATATTAGAAGGTTTTTTTCTGCTTTTCTTTTTGCGTGTTTTATGTTCTTGTAATAATACAAGTTTGTTTTGTTTTTTGTAATGTTGTAATCTGCTTTTCCAGATTTCGTGAAATCATCATTGTACATATTTTTTGTATCAGCTACAGGCCAAAAAGGACATCTCAATTGAATTGAATTCCAAAAATCCCTGCAATAATTATATTTTTAAAAATGGTGTGATTGGAATTGATAATGATATGAGATTCTACAAAATGCTCAAGAATGTCAAGATATGGTAATAAAAGTCCAACTGTCCAAATATTTTTTTGCATGTGGTCTTACGGTAAAATACTTGAATTGAAATGGAAAAATAGGATTGATTTGATGAATTAAAATGGACAGTATATAAAATTTTTAACTTGATGTTAATACGATTTGCTCTTGTTTCTGTCTAGCATATTTTGACAACTTCTTCCTGTGACAGATCATTTATAAACTAATCATTGTTTAAATTCAATAAATTAGAGAACTGAAAGTTCAATTTCACAACCAATGCAGCAGAAAAAGTTTATTTGTTTATTAATCTCCAGAGGAACATTTCCATGAAATAAAATCCTTCCTTATTATCATAAACCTCTTGCATCCTAGACATTGAAATGTACTTGGTACCATGTAATGTGTGCTGTAATATGTGCAAACATTTTAATGGCCTACTTTTGGTAAAGTTCATCATCACTCAATGTAAAACAAATAGTCATAATGACTGTCATTAATGTGTTCGTTAGCACATGGTGAGGGGGATTGATTTGCAATAGACAATAAGTTATGGTTTTGATTTGATGGATTTGTTAGATGCTCTTTCTAATAGTGTTTCATATAGGACATGTCTTGTCCACGACTCTTCAGTTATCTCAATGTTCCGATGTACATGCAGGTTTAAATCATAATTAATCTTGTTTAGGCTTTCACCAAGGAAACCCAACTTGATACTTGGTACCAAGTAAGCTGAAGCTTATCTTTTAACAGGGCTCCAAGATGTTTTAATAATGTGGAAAAGAGGCAATTCATGTATGAATCCGAAAATATGGAAAATGGACTTGAGTTAATAACCATGCAGTGATTCAGGGCTTGCACAAGTGGCTTATATATTTATTTTGGGTAATTATTTGTAATCGGATAAGTTTTGCTTGCAGTTTTGCACAAGGCCAGCAGTTTTTACGCAAAAACCAGAAGTCCCAATTTTGCATGAAAAAATGTTGATATATAATTGCCATTGCATGTTTCAATAGAGGGAAATGAATACCCAACTTCCTTGGTACAGGCATAGATGCCAAAGTAAACATCCGTCTGGATTTGAGACTAAAGACCATTACTTTGATGCTTTATATTTCAGATTCTTTTATTTTCCATGTATTTAAATAAGTTATTTCATGATTTTATGAATGGATGTGTTTCTTAAAAGTAGCAAAATAACAAAAGAAAGAGGATATTCATACCTAATCAGTTAATATCCCATAGACATAGAATGGAGGAGGATCAGTGCACCTTTGTCTCCTTATCTCATTACTTTGGTTAGAGTAGTTCTTCAAGGTAAATTGCATCCAATGTGCTTCCCTGGACAGTGTCTCATTTGTCTGTCAGGTCATTGCACCTTACAATGTTTGGTTACATTCTAGGTAGGATCCTACATACACCTCAATCTTATTTTCAACCTTAGCAGGGGCAATCCAGCCATTTCATATAACTAACAAGAATATTCGACTATCTTTGGGCTACTGATACCTGTGCAGCTATCATCAGTGTGACATAGGCCCCCTATATCTTTCAAATTTAATATTTATTTTTCAGAGAGTTTAGTTGCAAATAAAATATGCAATGACCATAGGTTAGTCTCATTTTCAATTTAAAATAATGCAAAGGTCAACTTATTTTGTGAATAATGCTGATCTTATACTCAACCCTGAGTGCACCTTAACTTATGTATAGATTGAATTAGCCCTGAATATCACAAAAATATATATTTAAATTTTAAAAAGTTTCATCACAGTGTTTTACCAGAGAGGTGCTAGTTTTACCTAGATGAATGTGTTGAATTCTCTTGAGAAATGTAATGTACAAACACACAAGCATTTTCATTAGATTTTTTGCTACACAATTTTGCGCATGACTTGACTTTGATCAGTTCTCTTGTTGGCCAAAATCTTATCATAATTTGCAGTAATCAGCCATATTCCTTAGACCAGCTTAACCTTTATCCTTCATTTAAGATGTTAAATCCTAGCTAAGCTCCATTGTAATAAGTTGGGCTATTGTTCTGTTACAATACCAGGTGCCTTTGGTCATTAGTGTCACTGCTAATGAAGAAATAATAAACAAAAACTGGGATCGTTTGAATGATTAATCTATTGCGCTTCAATAGATAGGCTTAATTTTCAATTTCCTATACTTTTACACTACATATTCTTAACAAACTGCACTAAAACAGCTTTAGAAGGTATGTGCTTTTTGGCATGCTTGTTTGTAGGAATACAAGAAAGTGCGAGGGACATGAAAAGAGTGCTGCGAGGCAAAAATTGACAATTAAGTTAGAGCTACCAAGTGAGAGATTGGCTTTGTGAAATCAATCTCTATTATCAACCTGTGGAACTCAACATTAGTTTCCACTTGGCACAGGTAAAATGCAATTTTCATATTGCCTCTTTTTCTTTATTTGTGATTGGTATGATAAGAAACATAAAATGATTGAGAGGAACTCCTATTTCCTATCACCGATATTAAGTGCTGTGTTGCTTTACTTTAGATATAGCTAAAAAATTGAATTCTGCTTGGCAGGAAATAAAAATATAGCTGTGCCAATTCTTCAAAATTCCTTACACAACTTTTACATCAAAACTTGAAGCCTCCTTTGGGAAGACAGCATATCAAGAAGTTGATTTTGAAAAAAGATGTGAAAAGAAAAGTAAAGATGCGAAAAAGAAAGTAAAAGAGAAATAAAAGGCTGGTGAATGAAATAGCGTTGATGTGTGATATCGCCTGGGGGTTGTTGTTTCCCTTCATTGCATGAACAAATAGGGGAACATGCTGATTGAGTCTGACAGTAGTCTGCTCTGAACATACCAGTCTCTTAGTGCAGTGTGTTGCATTACTGGTTGAATCGGGACATGAAATTTTGATCAATCGGAGGCAATTGATTTTTAATGCGGAAATGAGGATGGAATCTTGATGGCTTATACAAGAACTTTAAATCTTTCTAGAAGTATGGTAATTTAATAAAGATTAGTTAAGGCAGTGATTGAGCATTATGGGAGATGTCTTGGAATAAATAAATCAGTGTTTGTCTTCAAATACAGGTTGTTCCAAAACATATGTACCCCTTGTGCTAAAGCTTGCTATAAGGCTATACACTGGGTGTTGGAAGGGTTATCAGAGATGCCAGTTTTCCTGTTTTAACAGGATTTCTGTTTTTTTAGAACTCCAAATTTACGCGCTTTTATCTATTTTCAGCCCTTTTTTCAGCTTTTTTGCCAAAATTTACGTGCATTTTCAGGTGTTTTTTTAAAGTTTCAGGTTTTTTCAGTGATACGTACTGGGATCTCTGGTATGGTAGTCTCCACTTGAAGGTTGAAAACTAACAGAATTAATACAAAAATGTTGTCAGAAATAAAATTTTGTTCTTTGATACAATTTAAACAAATTAGGTGCACTAACTCTTTTGACACTGTCATATTATATTTGAACAGTCAAACATACATTAGAAATGGTAGAAAGAGAGTCATAGTCATATAGGGAGGGGGCAGTGGCATTTGCTTTCTCTCCCAAATGATAACTTTTTTGGCACCCTGTATCATCTGCTGCTTGAACGTCTGACACAAATTTGACTCTGAAGTGAGGCATAGTCCTATAGGGATGGTAGTAGTATTTGCTTTCTCTCTCAAATAAAAAAAAAGTGCACTAAACCTTTTGACACCTTGTATTATCTATTGCTTGATCAGTCTTCTATTGCTTCATCAGTTTGACATAAATTAGACGATGAAGTGAAGCATAGTCCTATTGGGAGGGGAGGTTGTCTAAGTAGCGAGTTGTGAAAAGGGCGAGTTGTAGTTTGGCGAGTTGTGTTGCGAGTTGTGAAGCGAGTTATATGGCGAGTTGTTACGACAAGAGATGGCGAGTTACAACAATAGATGGCGAGTTACAATAAGCGATGCTGAGTTACAACAAGAGATGGTGAGTTACAAAAACAGGTGACGAGTTACAATAAGAGTTTGCCCTTTATTTGTTTATTCATTGTTATATCTGTTACAAATGTATTCTTTCATATCTTTTTTTTTTCTATATATTCATTGTGAAGGATTTTTGTTGTTGCAAAACACAGATGTACCACCACGATTTGTTGAACGATTCCAGAGATATGATATAAGGGCATTTTCTACCATAAATCTCATACTCAAAATTAATATTTCTATTGTTCCTGTTATTTTGGCTTACATTCTGGAGATTTTGACAAATTTTACCTTGATTGTGTGCAATTTTCAAAATAAGACCCATGTTTAGGTATTTTGAGGGCCACAATGGGTCCTATTTCAAGGCTTTCTTGTGAAAAACTAACCCTGCAAATCAGCACACCCTATATACTCTGTCATAAATGTGACCTCATTGGCTTTTTGGAAAGTTTTCTTTTTTCTTTTTTTTTTGACTTTGCATACCCATTGATAAGGAAGAAGTAAAATTAATTATGAGTAACTCATTTATTCATAATTGTACAAAATTGGTCGGGTCATGGTCTTCCACATGCCAGGTAGTGGTCGGGGGGTGGGGTCTATATCGTTTAAATATCAAAAAGCGTTTTTTTCGAAGGAATTTTAATTTGAAACTCAAGTCATAGAAAAAATACTTCAAAGGATTTAAAACACAACCAACATTTTTGAGAGTTGGACAAACTGTATCAAAATGGTGGATAAAAATATTAGCGTGTTTGGGCAATTGTTTCCTGCCAAAATTCGAAAAATCATTTCCAATTGGATTTTTCTAACAATTTGGCCCACATTTTTTTTATAAATTTGCAACTTGAATACATTTGTTATATGCTAATACAGATGAATAAAGAAATAAGTGGCAATCTCCTATTGTAACTCACCACCTGTTGTTGTAACTCACCATCTATAGTTGTAACTCGCCATCGCTTATTGTAACTCTCCATCTCTTATTGTAACTCGCCATCTCTTGTTGTAACAACTCGCCACATAACTCGCCTCACAACTCGCCACACAACTCGCCAAACTACAACTCGCCCTTTCATAACTCGCCGTTTAGCCATCCCCTTGGGAGGGCAGTGGTATATCCTTTCAGTCCTTATTTTAAAGAAAATATGCACTTAATTTTTAGACACCCTGTATTATCTATTGCTTGATCAGTCTTGACACAAATTAGACAATAAAGTGAGATATAGCCCTATTGGGAGGGCAGTGGTATTTACTTTCTCTCCCACTTTCAAGCTGAGTGAGTATATTTTATATCAGTTTGAAGGCAGACAGATCAGGACAAGCAGACTGGAACACAATTTGATATAGCTGGTCACTGTGAGCTTGATTTGTTACACAGTTTAGGGACTCCTGGAATACTTGATGTACTTTTTTATGGAAGCAGGGACATATGAACCATACACTAAATGTTAGAATTCTGAATTCAAGGGTTATCATTGAGTTTGGTTTATGTTAAACATTGAATTTGGTTTAGTAATTCTATCTGTTCTGAATCCATGAGTACACAGACATGGTGAAAGGTGTCCAAACATTGCAGTAAATTGACAAAGAGAGACAACATTTGCATTACTATGTTCAGTGTCTAATGCTAGCTCTACAATTGCTCTATATAGGTCTTTTGAGCAAGATTTGATTTTTTTCCAGATTTCTTGAGAACATTGGTTCAATGTCCCTTATATTTTCTTACAAGGCACCTGTAACAAAATTCATTTTCCCAGGTATAGTGATAACCACCAATGATGTTCCACAAGCTCACGTAATAAAGCAAAAGACCAAAGTTGAGGTAATATTAGCCAACAGTAAAAAGTTTGTATACAGAAGAGAACTCCTAATTAATTATGCATGTTAGTCTAAGTTGCTGCGAAGCACATGATAAATCTATGTAAATTGCTTAGCTTTTGAAGTTCCAGTGCTATAAAGTGGTGAAATTTTTGACAACCAAGTTATATATTGGGCTAAATCAGAGGGTAGCAGACAGTCCCTGATTGCCCAAAAAACTCAAGCTACATTTCACTTGAGATTATGATATGAACAGGGCATTATTAACCTTCTTGTAGTAGTGGTATACATAAATGATGATACATGACTTACTTTTGTCAGTCTTGAACAATCTTGCCCAGCTAAAAGAGATATTGTAATCTTATAGCGATGTCATACATTAACAATGATGTCATACATTAACAATGATGCATCGGAGTAAGACATCTGTGCCAGTGTCATAAATAGGTCTCAGGAATGAATTTGATGATAAATTGTATGGTATTAACTGTCAAACTGTTCTTTCAGATGAGGATCTGTAAATGATTAAAGTGACCAAAGTTAATAATACAGCACTGTTGTGTGTGTGGTTTCCACAACCAGCTACCATATGGACAACACATTTGTAGAAATATCTTCTAATAAATGAAATTAATACTAATAAAATGTGATATGGAAAAGTGAACATCTAAGCCATTATTTCATTTGAGTTGTGGGTTTGATAAAATTGGAATAATTTATAAAGGTCATAATATGTCATTGTCTTATATACTTGTTATTGATTCATGAGAATACTATTCATTTTGTGGGAGCTTTCATCAGGGATGTTTGAGATTGAGCTTAATTGGATTGTTCAGGTTCACCAAAGCAGCTTGACCATTTGAGACTGAACTATTGTCTATTAGAATTTCTATAAAGTTTTTAGTGGCGAACAAGAAATCCTGCAAATAAGCCTATTTTGCACCATTTAAAATCAAAAATTCCAGCAATTCTTGTTAGTTTCATTTATCATGCCTGAAAGTTAAACAGCAGCATTGATTAACTTTAGTATAACATCAGATCTAAAGTTGAACTATTTTCATTTTATGGAATGTCTTGCTCATTACACGTAGGAGTTGTGAATCAGAGAGCAAGCATTGATCTAATCTGTTACGCAATTAGAGAAAGCGTTCATCATATCAAGTACGCAAATAATATGCCACTGGCTGTTTATTGTAAATGTACCTCTTGTTTTTGTGGAAAAGTAAGTTGAACAGAATGTAAGAAGGATTTTTCTTCTTTCAAGTTCCCATGTTTTTCAAGTTCCCTTGTCAGCACCCAGTTATTGAGCATGATATTCTTTCTTCAGAAAAATAAAAAATACATGTTCGTAAAAGTTTAATGCCAAATCAAAATTTTAATTAAAATATAAAATCTCTTGGATGGATACATTAATTAAATTTATAAGATTCATATTTCTAACCTAAGATTTGTCTTTCTGTTTAATTTAAGAAATTTGGACACTATTATTGGTTAAAATGAACTAGTAGTAGTACATTTTATTTCCTGGTAAGGCTGTAGCTTATGGTATTTGCAATTAAGATAAATATGGAAAATTTGTTCCATAATTTAATTTACTGTACATTGACATGATATTTAAGAAGTGAATTGAAATGAGACTTGCATGAGTAGTGGCCTGGCTTGGTTTTTATTATCAGATATATAGTTTGGTCTTGAGGAGATAATGTGTAAATTGCATAATTGTGCTGATATAAGATAGACAAGATAGACTAAATGTTGAAAGTAGGCATGGTGGTACTCTTGGTTAATACAATGTGATTTCAAGTTATAGTTTTAAGAAAAAAGATTTTGCTAAAATACATCTTCAATATCAGATCTGTTCAAATGATTTAATGCAGATAAGCCAATTTAATTATATGGCTCGCCGCTCCTAGTAGCAAAAGACACAATATTTCCTATTCC
>JXSR01S028446.1:98822-116567 GCA_000969725.1 Ophiothrix spiculata | reverse complement strand
TTCTTCAATATCGATCGCCAGAACTTAAAAATAAATTGCTCATTAAAAGCTCATTTGCATAGGCTCTAAGCGCTGACTGCACATGCATGTTTAAATCACAATAATTTGAAAAAGAGGCAATTCATGAATGAATCCGAAAAATATGGAAAATGGACTTGTTGAGTTAATAACCCTCCAGTGATTCAGGGCTAGCACAAGTGACTTAGCCCTATATATTTATTTTGTGTTATTATTTGTAATCGGATAAGTTTTGCCTGCAGTTTTGCACAAAGCCTGCAGTTTTTACACAAAACTAGAAGTCCCAATTTTAACATATGAAAATATGCAGATATATAAATGCCATTGCATGTTTGAACAGAGGGCAATAAATGCCCACCTTCCTTGGTATATTACAGGCATAGATGCAAAAGTAAACAGGGTCATCCTTCTCAATATGAGACTAAGGCCCGGTACAGACTCCTCTATCGTATAGAATATTTTGCTTAGAATATTCTATTCTGACGACAAAATGATGTAGGTCATCGAATAATACTGTGTGTTTTATCTGATGACCTATGTCATTTTGTCGTCAGCATAGAATATTCTAAACAAAATATTCTATACGATAGTGGAGTCTGCACCGGGCCTGAGGACCATTAATTTGGCGCTTTGTATTTCAAATTGTACCATTTGCCATGTATTTAAAATTAGTTCAACTAATTTTAAGTACATGATTTTATGAATGAATGTGTTCCTTAAAAGTAGCAAAATAACAAAAGAAAGATGGATTTTCATGCCTAATCAGTTTATCCCATAGAAATAGGAGGAGGATCAGTGCACCTTTGTCTCCTTATCTCATTACTTTGGCTAGAGTAGTTCTTCATGGTAAATTGCATTCAATGTGCTTCCCTGGGCAGTAGGCCTGTTCAAGTTTGTCGTAAGTTTGCTACAAAGGATTTAGTTTACACATAGTTTACAAATAGTAATTGACAAAAGAAATATTGAATTGATCTTATTGCACAAAAGACGCCTGTCAATCAAAGTATTGGATAGACTATATATTCTTTCACAAAACCAAAAATCCCTTGCTGTTTTAGTTGTGCTTTTTCTTGTGTAAACACAACACGATTGCTATAGATTGCAATTTCTCAAGTGTGGATTATCTATACTTACTGACTCCAGTGAATAGAATAAGTAATGGGTTAACAAAATATTTTACAAAATGTATTGTTATGCATGGACAGAACATTTGAACTCAAGCAGTAGGCATGTTCAAGTTTTTGTAAGTTGTCTCATTATAAGACAAAGGATTTAGTTTACAAATTGTATTTAACAAAAGATATATCGAATTAATCTTACCACAAAAAAGAGACCTGTCAATCAAAGTATGGGATAGGCTATTGTCTTTGGCAAAAGCAAAAATCCCTAGCCGTTTTAGTTGTGCTTTTCTCGTGTAAACACAAAAGGATTGCTACAGATTGCAATTTTTCAAACTTGTGTGGAATATCTATACTTACTGACTCCAGTGAAAAGAATAAGTAATTGGTTAACAAAATATTTTACAACAGATTACAAAATGCACTGCTATGCACGGACAGAACATTTGAACTCAAACAGTGTCTCATTTGTCTGTCTGGTCATTGCACCTTCCCATGTTTGTTTACATTCCAGGTAGTATCCTACATACACCTCAATGTTTCCAACTTTAGCAGGGACAATTCAGTCATTTCATTTAACTAACAAGAATCTTCAACTATCTTTGGGCAACTAATTCCTGCACAGCTATCTGTAGGCATAGGCCTCCTATATCTTTAGAATTTAATATTGATTTTTCCCAGAGAGTCTAGTTGCAAATAAAATATGCAATGAGATGACCATAGATTATTCTCATTTTCAATTCAATATAATGCAAAGGTCATCTTGTTTTTTGATTAATGCTGATCTTAAACTCAACCTGGAGTGCACCTCAACTTATGTATAGATTGAAATAGACCTGAATATCATAAAATGATGTATTTGAAATTTAAAAAGATTTATCACAGTGCTTTACCTAGATGAATTTGTTAAATGCTCTTAAGAAATGTAATGTTCAAAGACATGAGCATTATCATCAGATTTTCTGCTACACAATTTGGCTAATGACTTGACTTTGATCAGTTCTCTTGTTGACCAAAATTCATAATTTGCAATAATCAGCCATATTGCAAGACCAGCTTAACCTTTATCCTTTATTTAAGATTTTAAATCCTAGCTAAGCTCTATTGTAATAAGTGGGGCTATTGTTCTTTTACAATACAAGGTGCCTTTGGTCATTAGTATCACTGCTAATGAAGAAATAATAAACAAAAACTGGAATCGTTTGAATGATTAATCAATTGCGCTTCAATAGATAGGCTTAATTTTCAATTTCGTATACTTTTACACTACATATTCATAACAAACTGCACTAAAACAGCTTTAGAAGGTATGTGCTTTTTGGCATACTTGTTTGTACGAACACAAGAAAGTGTGAGGGAGATGAAAAGAGTTGCTTTGAGGCAAACTTTGACTATTAAGTTAGAGCTACCAAGTGAGAGATCGGCTTTATTAAATCAATCTCTATTATCAACCTTTGGAACTCAACATTGGTTTCTACTTAGCACAGATAAAATGCAATTTTCATATCGCTTGTTTTTCTTTATTTGTGATTGGAATGATAAGAAACATAAAATGATTGAGAGGAACTCCCATTTCCTATCACCGATATTAAGTGCTGTGTTGCTTTACTTATAGATATAGCTAAAAAATCGAATTCTGCTAGGCAGGAAATAAAAATAAAGATGTGCCAATTCAAAATTCTTTACATAACTTTAACATCAAAACTTGAAGCCTCCTTTGGGTAGACAGCATATCAAGAACTTGATTCTGAAAAAAAGATGTAAAAAGAAAAAGATGTTAAAAGAAAAAGTAAAAGAGAAATAAAAGGCTGCTGAATGAAATAGCGTTGATGTGTGATATCGCCTGGGGTTGTTGTTTCCCTTCATTGCATGAACAAATAGGGGAACATGCTGATTGAGACTGACAGTAGTCTGCGCAGAACATACCAGTCTCTTAGTGCAGTGTGTTTCATTACTGGTTAAATCGGGACATGAAATTTTGATCAATCGGAGGCAATTGATTTTTAATGCGGAAATGAGGGTGGAATCTTGATGGCTTATACAAGAACTCTGAGTTTAAATCTTCCTAGAAGTATGGTAATTTAATAAAGATTAGTTGAGGCAGTGATTGAGCATTATGGGAGATACCATGGAATAAATAAATCAGTGTTTATCTTCAAATACAGGTTGTCCCAAAGCATATGTACTGCTCGTGTTAAAGCTTGCTATTGGACTATTACACTGGATGTTGGAAGGGTTATGCTCCTCTCCACTTGGAAGGTTGAAACTAACAGAATTAACACAAAAATGTTGTCAAAAATAAAATTTTGATCATTGATAAAATTTATACACATTAGGTGCAACATCTCTTTTGACCCTATTGTATTATACTTGAACAGTCAAACATACATTAGAAATTGTAGAAAGAGAACCATAGTCTTATAGTGAGGGGCAGTGGTATTTGCTTTCTCACTCAAATGATAAACAAATTGTGCTGTTAACCTTTTTGGCACCCTGTATCATCTATTGCTTGAACATCTAACACAAATTAGACTCTGAAGTGAGGCATAGTCCTATAGGGAGGGTAGTAGTATTTGCTTTCTCCCCCAAATAAAACATTATGTCCACTAAACCTTGTATTATCTATTGCTTGATCAGACTGACAAAAATTAGACAATGAAGTGAAGCATAATCTTATTGGAAGGCAATGGTATTTACTGTCTCTCCTTAATAAAAACAAATGTGCACATAACTTTTTTGACACCCTGTATTATATATTGCTTGATCAGTCTTGACACAAATTAGACAATGAAGTGAAGCATAGTCCTATTGGGAGGGCAGTAGTATATACTTTCTGTCCTTATTTGAAAGAAAATGTGCACTTAACCTTTTGACATCCTGTATTGTCTATTGCTTGACCAGTCTGACACAAATTAGACAATCAAGTGAGGAATAATTATTTTGGGAGGGCAGTGTTATGTACTTTCTGTCCTTATTTAAAAGAAATGTGCACTTAACTTGTTTGACACCCTGTATTATCTTTTGCTTGATCTGTCTTGACACAAATTAGACAATGAAGTGAGGCATAGTGGTATTGGGAGGGCAGTGGTATTTACTTTCTCTCCTTATTTAAAAGAACATGTGCACTTAACTTTTTGACACCCTGTATTATCTATTACTTGATCAGTCTGACACAAATTAGACAATGAAGCGAGGTATAGCCCTATTGGGAGGGCAGTGGTATTTACTTTCTCTCTTTATTTAAAAGAACATGTGCACTTAACTTTTTGACACCATGTATTATCTATTACTTGACCAGTCTGACACAAATTAGACAATGAAGCGAGGTATAGCCCTATTGGGAGGGCAGTGGTATTTACTTTCTCTCTTTATTTAAAAGAAAATGTGCACTTAACTTTTTGACACCCTGTATTATCTATTACTTGATCAGTCTGACACAAATTAGACAATGAAGTGAAGCATAGTCCTATTGGGAGGGCAGTGGTATTTACTTTCTCTCCCACTTTCAAGCTGAGTTAGTACATTTTATATCCGTTTGAAGGCAGACAGATCAGGACAAGCAGACTGGAACACAATTTAATATAGCTGGTCACTGGGAGCTTGATTTGTTGCATGGTTTAGGGACTTTCCATGTGGAATAGTTGATGTACTTTTTTAAAGAAGCAGGGACATATGAACCATGCAATAAATGTTAGACTTAAGAATTAAAGGGTTACATGTTGAATTTGGTTTATGTTAGACATTGAATTTGGTTTAGTAATTCTATCTTTTCTGAATCCATGAGTACACAGACATGGTGGATGGTGTACAAACATTGCAGTAAATTGACAAAGAGAAAAGGACATTTGCTTTACTATGTTCAGTGTCTATAGCTCTATATAACTACTTTCAAAAGGTCTTTTAGCAAGATTTCATTTTTCCCGGTAAAGTGATACCCACCAAAGATGTTCCACAAGCTCTTGTAATAAAGCAAAAGAAGAAAGTTGAGGTAATATTGGCCAACAGTAAAAAGTCTGCATACAGAAGAGTACTCCTAATTAATTATGCATGTTAGTCTAAGTTGCTGCGAAGCTCATGCTAAATCTATGTAAATTGCTTAGCTTTTGAAGTTCCAGTGCTATAAAATGCTGAAATTGTGGACAACCAAGTTATATATTGGCTAAATCAGAGGGTGGCAGACAGTCCCTGATTGCCTTTAAAACTCAAGCTACATTTCACTTAAGATTATGATATGAACAGGGCATTATTAAAATATTCTAGTTGTGTTATACATAAATAATGATACATGACTTGCGTTTTTTGTCATCTTGAACCATCTTGCCTAGCTTTAAGAGATATTGTAATCTTATAGCGATGTCATACATTAACAATGATGTCATACATTAACAATGATGCATCGGAGTAAGACATCTGTGCCAGTGTCATAAATAGGTCTCAGGAATGAATTTGATGATAAATTGTATTGATAATAACTGTCAAACTGTTCTTTGAGATGAGGATCTTTTAAATGATTAAAGTGACCAAAGTTTATAATACAGCACTGTTGTGTGGTTTCCACAACCAACTACCATATGGAGAACACATTTGTAGAAATATCTTTTAATGAATGCAATTAATACTAATAAAATGTGATATGGAAAAGTGAACATCTAAACCATAATTTCATTTGAGTTGTGGGTTTGATAAAATTGGAATAATTTATAAAGGTCATAAAATGTAATTGTCTTATACTTGTTATTGATTCACTAGGTTACTATTGATGTTGTGGGAACTTTCATCAGGGATGTTTGAGATTGAGCTTAATTGGATTGTTCAGGTTCACCAAAGCAGCTTGACCATTTTGAGGCTGAACTATTGTCTATTAGAATTTCTACAAAGTTTTTAGTGGAAAGTTAAACAGCAGCATTGATTAACTTTTGTGTAGCATCAGATCTAAAGTTGAACTATTTTCATTTTCTCGCAAGGGAAATTGTGCAATTCAGTGTTGTTATATGGCAAGGTTCTTGATTACTGTGTTCTAGAGTTCAGGTACCCGGTACAGATAACAATCTTAAGGGGTTTTCTCAGAGATACAAAATCTCCATTGATTTTCTGAAAAACATTTACTATTTGGTAGATTTGTTTGTGCTGATAATGAATCTAAAATGAAATAAATAGGTAACCATACTCGTTTTTGAGATACAGACTTTCTCCAAAAAGTTGATAATTATGTGCTTTTAAAATTTTGTAATTTTAACATATGTTAAAGCATTTTTTGCCCACTTCAAAATACTGAAATAAAAAATTATGGTCACCATGTAAGTTTTCAAGAAAAATGACAAAAGCATGCATTTTTCATTAAAATTAGATTACTTTGATCTGCACATATGCGTCTGCACAATTTCCAGTGTATATATTAGGCAGCGATGTGGCGCGTGATTAACCAAACACGTTAGTAAAGCATACGTTCAGTGTGCATTGAAATTTTCGCCGCAAAACGGATTAAAACATTTTTTTGATTTTTTTAGTATTTAAGAAAACAATCGTTATCCTGCAGTTGTAAGCATGGTAAACAACTGCATCTCTGAGAAAACTCCTTAAAGTCACAGGCTTAAATTATGGCAGCACCTCTACTAAAACTATTCAAAACCTTTCAACATATAGCAAGAATCTGTTTACCATCTTTTATTTCTGATTAGGTTATAAGACATCACAAGGAAAATCTGTGTGAGCTTAATTTTCCTTTGATTACCAATTTCTAAAATGCTTGATACATCACCCACAACTTATCAGTATGCCACACTATATTCAGTCAAGACACTTCATCTTGCTTTAATACTCAGTGATAAAAATAGTCCATCAAATTGTGTCCTCATTTTTCAAGAATGCACTGAATCCATTCCATATCAGTATGCAAAACCATATTCAGCCAGATAGGTCATCAAGCTTACTCACTGAATGCTAGGCAAATAGTCACATGCTGACATATTTCCTAGAAGTGATCTAAATGAGGGGGTTTGGAGTATGCAGACAGAGCTCCTTGAATCTGATACTCAAGTTTGAAGGAGACAGTCAAAAAGCGCTGTAGAAGTAGAATTGATATTTCTGGACAAGTTATTAATTGAATTAAACAATATGATATGATATTCTATTGGCTATCAAAAAATTGCCTTTGAGTTGTTGCAGATCGAGAAGAAAAGTAAAAAGCAGCCGGTGTAGAGGTAAAATTTAAACTGCTTTTTAAAGAAGACAATACATTTGTTGGCAAAGTTACTTTCATACATTATTTCCAGATACAATGTACCAGTTTTCCTGCTAATGTCATATGGCACACCATTGGCACAGAAGCCAGGAAAATTGGCACAACACGTTTCTGCAAATGTGTGAGAATTACATATCTGCCAACTACTAAGATTTAATCTTATGTGATAAGATTTGAGGTTTTTGACAGTGGAAAATCTTACTTATAAGATTTCTGAATCTGTGAATTGGATGAAAAACTGACTTTTTTTGGGTATTTTTGTGCAAGCTCAAATGCTTTTATAGGAAACACTGCAATGTACAATATAATGATATGCACACAAATAGTAACTTTATGTAGTCCTAATTGATTTATACTCAAATTTGTTGAGAAAGACAAAAATGTGTGGTAATTTGGTAAAAGAGGATGTTTGATTCTTACGATGTGGTTTTAACTTGCAAAATATTATTGATAGAAATTTACAAGTAGCCATATGAAATCAAAATTCATGTATATCTTTTGCAACTTGAAGTTTGAAATATGTCCAAATTATTCCCAAGGCATTTTATGCAGATTGTCTTAAGTCTTGCTCATTACACCTAGGAGTTGTGAATCAGAGAGCGAGCATTGATTTAATCGGTTACGCAATTAGAGCAAGCGTTCATTGCGTCATATCAATTACGCAATGAATATGCCATTGGCTGTTTATTGTAAATGTACCTCTTGTTTTTATGGAAAAGTAAGTTGAACAGAATGTATAAAGGATTTTTCCTTCTTTCAAGTTTCCATGTTTTTCAAGTTCCCTTGTCAGCACCCAGTAATTCAGCATGATATTCTTTCATTAGTAAAATAAAAAACATATTTTTGCAAATGTTTTTAAGTTTTTGAATCCAAAGATTTAAATCAAAAACAAAGCTCAGTGCCAAATCGTAATTGTGATTAGAATTAATATCAAATCTCTTGGATTTGGATGGATGTTTGAATCTAAAAGATTTACATTTCCAACCTAACATTTGTCCATCTGTTCGTTTACTTCTATTGCTTCAAATGACCTAGTACATTTTATTACATTAATATTTATGGTATTTGCAATTAGGCAATAAGATAAATATGGAAAAAATTTTCCATAATTGAATTTACCGTACATTGACATGATATTTAAGAAATGAAATGAAATGAGACTCGCATGAGTAGTGGCCTGGTTTGGTTCTTATTATCAGATAGTTTGGTCTTGAGGAGATAATGTGTAAATTGCATAATTGTGCGGATACAAGGTAGACAAGATCTATAAACTAAAGGTGGATTCATACTCTCATACATTCGGTACCGAATGTATACTTGTGACATCAAAATACATTCGGCATCGAATAAAAAGTATGAACCGGGGAAAGATATATTTTGCTAATATCAATAATATCTCCGGATTACAAGCGGGCTATTTAATCCGTTTCAACTCGGCATGGTCATCCAGTTTCATTCGGTGTCGAATGATTTTGACGTCACAAGTATACATTCGGTACCGAATGTATCCCAGTATGAATCCACCCTTGTGTGGGTGAAAGTAGGCATAGTGGTACTCTTGGTTAATGCAATGTGATTTCAAGTTATATTATTAAAACATTTGCTAAAATTCATCTTCAATATCAGATCTGTTCAAATGATTTAATGCAGAAAAGCCAATTTAGTTATATGCCTCTCCAGTAGCAAGACATAATATTTTCTATCCCCCCAAAAAAGAAAAGAAAAGAAAAGATGAAAAGTCTTTTGCAAAAAGACTAACTTGGGTAAGTTACATTTCTGATTATTGAAAACGAGTTTCTGGTTCAGTTCTAAATCGAGATTTCAATCTAAAACAGTTCAATCTTAAACAATAATTTTAGTGATGCAAAAGTTTATTCTATTCTAAGATTAGAACTTTCCAAAATATAGATACAAATTTGCCTCAACATTCTTAATAGAGCAAGGACTTGTTTGTGCTGTACCACTTGTGACTTTCATGTTAGAGACAGAAAATATTATTCACTGAGAAGTTGACACAATATTGATTGCCGACTTTTGTGTCCATTTGTGTCATATGGTCATTTGTAAGTTTCTGGGGTTCTGGGGTAGTAGATATCAAATATCCATACTGTTTACTTGGAAATTAAGATCAAAATAGACCTGTTAATATTGACTTGCAAAGTGAGACCTGATAGTTTGGATATGCAATATGCAACCCCAAGTAGTTCAATGGAAATATCTTGGATAAATATGTAAACTGGATGCAAATGAGTTAATTGGTTTTCAATGGTATGCACTCTTTTAAGTTTTGATTTTCATCAATGCTCACTGGATTGGCTGTGTATGAATAATATTATAGAAGTGTATTGTTTGCATCTTATGGTGTCTATTTAAGACCTACTATTGTTGACATGGCCAAGTCCAAAGAATCATTTGTTTCAAGAAAGGAAAAAAAGTTTTCACAAAGACAAACAAAAAACTGTTCCTAAAATTGTAATAAACTTAATTCTTAATTTTGTATGTTCATGTGATAATAATAATAATAATAATAAGAAGAATAATATCCAGTATTTATACTGCGCTATTCACCATAGTACCATAGCGCTTGACATTATTGCGCTATTATTAGGAAATCATCACAACCATCTCACCTCAACTAGATCGCAATCTTAAGACGCCGACCTATCGGAACTTAGATTGTAATATTCCCCTAACAGCTCCCCAATGCGCTTGGGTCGGCGAAGCAATCGAGATTAAATGTCTTGCCCAAGGACATAACCCGTTGGCCGTAGCGGGGCTCGAACTCGTGACCTCATGATTCGGAGTCCTGCACTGTTCCACTAGACCACACGACCTCCCTGATATTTGAAAGTATTTGTGTATCTATAGATTTACACTTAAACAAAGCAAGTTAAATTATAGTTGTTTGTGAAAAATAGTTTTGTTAAATTAAATTAAAAGGTTACATACTACAGGTAGTATATTATAACTTAATTTTGGCCCATTGATATGAGGAGTAAAGGAATTTGCTGTGAAAATTGATATTTCAAGCATGCCTGAAGGTGATCTTTTACCCCGCAGAAATTATGATACATGAAAAAAAGATGTACAAGTTATCCTAGTCAATTAGTAGATCAGTGTCATATTTCAGAAATATGATAACTAAGTATGAAATATGATAACTAAGTATAAAAACATGCCCTAGTTTGGAACAGGTTGAAATTGAAATCTTGAGAATAAAGCCTTAAGATGAATGATCTGAATTTGTGATATTTTTCACAAAACTTATAGATTTTACCCCTTGGAAATAAAAAAGGAGGTAATCTGTTGTTGAAATGTGACAGTATATGTTGTGCCGCATGTAATGTTTTTATGATATCCCTTTAACAATGGTATCGACATCCAATTATAGACTTGTCTTAAATAATGAGATACATAAGCTTTTGCGTAGTGCTAGTGAGAAATTTATGATTAAGACGGCGGCATCGATCTTGTCTGTTGCGTTATGAATATGCCATCACATAGACACGAAGCAGATGATGCTACTGGCTATTTGTTTCTGAATTACTGGTAGAACAGACTGAGTTGATGTTGGAATCAGAGTTGGAATATGAGACATAAAGGATATGGAAATCTGTACTGATGTAAATACTTTTCTGTGATATGTAGAAATACTATTTTTGCTTCAATGGTTTGTATTATTTCTGATCCATGTAAGAATTAAGAGGTTTTGGGCTAATCTTATACCTCACTTTCAATTTGAGACAAAATCGTCTCATATACCATTGCTCATCTTAAAGGAATTTTTGTTTACCACATGTCACTATTCGTTGAAACCATGATTAACAGCATTTTATTGATTTGTAATTCCAGATGCTACCCTCTCTGTCATTATATGTAAAGCATTGCTCAGATTTTGAATTTTTGTGTGTGAGCAAAACAGTTACTGTCCTGGGTGATAAATTTAAATTATAAAGAGGCTTTTAAGATCTGAAAGTTAAACAACTCGGTTGAGCAATTAATCATTCTTGTATTAAAATGATTTATATTTTTCATTTGCTACAATTGAAAAGACTTTTCTTCCTGCTTTCAACGCCAAATAGTAAATGGAAATAAAGAATGGATGACTTGACTTGTTCAGTAGTCTCAGAATTGTTTTTGCATTGTTTCTGCTCATAGCTTGCACATTTAGAGATGATGGTATGTTATCTTTTTTGAGCAGGCCTCCTCTTTGCCATGTTTTTAATGGGTACATACGTGGCCTAGCGAATAAGTTCTTGACTGTTAATCACTGGGCATTGAAAGTTTGTGGGTTAGAATCCGGTGGACGGCGTGTGTAGTGTCTTTGAGCAAGATACTTACCCTAATGTGCTCCTCTCCACCCAGGTGTCAAATGGGTACCGGCTTTCGTCAATGCTGGGAAGGTAACAGACTCCTGGGGAAGGAGGTGTAGCGAACCCCTCACCCCAAATATGGCAAAAAAGTGGAGTCTGGCCCAAACGCTTCGTAAGAGAGATGGGCACTCCTGACCTGTGAAATACAGACCGTCCACTTTACCTTCACCTTACTGATACCAAGTGCTGGAGATATATGTTGGTCTATGAAACTTGATAATAAAAACAATGTAATTATAATAGAGTCTGTTTTTTTACAAATTGATACTGGTTATATTCCAGTTCCTCATTCCTGATAAACATATTCTGAATTAAAATTTGAGCCTTGTTCCTTATTGGTTCACAAATAGCAGATTTCTTATTGTTGAAGCTTAAACCGGTCAAACTCCAATGACAAAGTGGTAAAGCAAAGTAAATAGACCTAGTTAGAGGGTTCCAAATTTGTCCAAGGGAAAATACCTGGTTTCACAACCTGAATCGTGACAAATAAACTAAGTTGTAATTATGAGTCATTTAACTTCAAATGTAATGCTGAAAGAGTTTTAAAGTAAATTCACACTTTTTGAAAAACAAATTGAATAGAGTGGGCAGTCCCAAAGGGTGAACTATTCATGTCAATGAAATTGGCAATGCAATTGGGACACTACCATAAAGAAAAATCCAAAATTGGTTTGTTAAATCAATTGTTAGTATGGGTAGTGGTATGGTGTTCTGGTTAGATACCTGTTTTTACTTATAAAGGATTCATGCATGCATGACTCAATTCTTTTGATTACCAAGTTCAGAAGGTCCTAGTCAGGCTTGTGCTTTCATAGTTGTTTACAACATGTATTTGATATAATATGTTGTCATGCTAGGTATCATGGTAGCTTTACATTGCACTGAAGTTTAGGGCAGTTATTAAAATGAATATTATTCAGTCTTTACCATTTCTTTCAGTTTCTCTATATGAAGTAGGCCTACTTCAGGGGTTCTCAATTAAATTTGTTGGTGGGTCGTTAAGGACAAATGCCAGTTCTTAAATACATCTTGGAGGGCCAAATTAAGACCCTTTTCAATGCTTTTCCTTAGATATACTTCTGTGTTCCACAGGCGATCGAAGGGCCAAATAAAAGTAGTTCGCAGGCCGGATTTGGCCTGTGGGCCGCTATATGAGAAGGCCTGGCCTACTTTATCAAAACACGGTAATTAACCACTTTTCAAAAAAAAATCAAGAGTTTGAATAATTTTGACCGTAAACTTAGATTTAGAACTTCACATATATATGTGTAAGGATAGACTTGGGCTACTACCAAAGTCATTTTATCATCTATTGTGTAAATTTATAAAGTATTCAATATACCACAGGAAACAAGATGAATCATGGTCTTGATATTCACAAAATATAAATCTGCTTTAATAAATGGACCAAAATTATAAAAAAAAATTACCACACAATATTAGCATGTTTACAAGATTCAAAGCATTCAAAGATTACAGCTTTCTCAATATTTCTTGATCTTGATTTAAAAAAAAATACTTTTTGGAATCTTTAGAAAGAGTTTCTTTATATTTTTCAAATACATGTTTGATCTTACGAACTGGTTTGATGTTGTTTTGTCTTTAACATTATGAAATTTAAGATTTGTATTTTTCTGTGGCAAGTTTTATTAATCTTATGTTTGAGTGATGAAAAGTGAGTGAGATATTAGAAGTTTTTTCTGCTTTTCTTTACTTGTTTTATGTTCTTTGTAATAATACAACAAGTTTGTTTTGTTTTTTGTAATGTTGTAATCTGCTTTTCCAGATTTCGTGAAATCATCATTGTACATATTTTTTGTATCAGCTACAGGCCAAAAAGGACATCTCAATTGAATTGAATTCCAAAAATCCCTGCAATAATTATATTTTTAAAAATGATGTGATTGGAATTGATAATGATATGAGATTCTACAAAATGCTCAAGAATGTCAAGATACGGTAATAAAAGTCCAACTGTCCAAATATTTTTTTGCATGTGGTCTTACGGTAAAATACTTGAATTGAAATGGAAAAATAGGATTGATTTGATGAATTAAAATGGACAGTATATAAAAATTTTAACTTGATGTTAATACGATTTGCTCTTGTTTCTGTCTAGCATATTTTGACAACTTCTTCCTGTGACAAATAGGATTGATTTGATGAATTAAAATGGACAGTATATAAAAATTTTAACTTGATGTTAATACGATTTGCTCTTGTTTCTGTCTAGCATATCTTGACAACTTGTGAGGGGATTGATTTGCAATAGACAATAAGTTATGGTTTTGATTTGATGGATTTGTTAGATGCTCTTTCTAATAGTGTTTCATATAGGACATGTCTTGTCCACGACTCTTCAGTTATCTCAATGTTCCGATGTACATGCAGGTTTAAATCATAATTAATCTTGTTTAGGCTTTCACCAAGGAAACCCAACTTGATACTTGGTACCAAGTAAGCTGAAGCTTATCTTTTAACAAGGCTCCAAGATGTTTTAATAATGTGGAAAAGAGGCAATTCATGTATGAATCCGAAAATATGGAAAATGGACTTGAGTTAATAACCATGCAGTAATTCAGAGCTTGCACAAGTGGCTTATATATTTATTTTGGGTAATTATTTGTAATCGGATAAGTTTTGCACAAAGCCAGCAGTTTTTACACAAAAAACAGAAGTCCCAATTTTGCATGAAAAAATGTTGATATATAATTGCCATTGCATGTTTCAATAGAGGGAAATGAATACCCAACTTCCTTGGTACAGGCATAGATGCCAAAGTAAACATCCGTCTGGATTTGAGACTAAAGACCATTACTTTGATGCTTTATATTTCAGATTCTTTTATTTTCCATGTATTTAAAATAAGTTATTTCATGATTTTATGAATGGATGTGTTTCTTAAAAGTAGCAAAATAACAAAAGAAAGACGGATATTCATACCTAATCAGTTAATATCCCATAGAAATAGAATGGAGGAGGATCAGTGCACCTTTGTCTCCTTATCTCATTACTTTGGTTAGAGTAGTTCTTCAAGATAAATTGCATTCAATGTGCTTCCCTGGACAGTGTCTCATTTGTCTTGTCAGGTCATTGCACCTTCCATTCTAGGTAGGATCCTACATACACCTCAATGTTATTTTCAACCTTAGCAGGGGCAATCCAGCCATTTCATATAACTAACAAGAATATTCGACTATCTTTGGGCTACTGATACCTGTGCAGCTATCATCAGTGTGACATAGGCCCCCTATATCTTTCAAATTTAATATTTATTTTTCAGAGAGTTTAGTTGCAAATAAAATATGCAATGACCATAGGTTAGTCTCATTTTCAATTTAAAATAATGCAAAGGTCAACTTATTTTGTGAATAATGCTGATCTTATACTCAACCCTGAGTGCACCTTAACTTATGTATAGATTGAATTAGCCCTGAATATCACAAAAATATATATTTAAATTTTAAAAAGTTTCATCACAGTGTTTTACCAGAGAGGTGCTAGTTTTACCTAGATGAATGTGTTGAATTCTCTTGAGAAATGTAATGTACAAACACACAAGCATTTTCATTAGATTTTTTGCTACACAATTTTGCGCATGACTTGACTTTGATCAGTTCTCTTGTTGGCCAAAATCTTATCATAATTTGCAGTAATCAGCCATATTCCTAAGACCAGCTTAACCTTTATCCTTCATTTAAGATGTTAAATCCTAGCTAAGCTCCATTGTAATAAGTTGGGCTATTGTTCTGTTACAATACCAGGTGCCTTTTGTCATTAGTGTCACTGCTAATGAAGAAATAATAAACAAAAACTGGGATCGTTTGAATGATTAATCTATTGCGCTTCAATAGATAGGCTTAATTTTCAATTTCGTATACTTTTACACTACATATTCATAACAAACTGCACTAAAACAGCTTTAGAAGGTATGTGCTTTTTGGCATGCTTGTTTGTAGGAATACAAGAAAGTGCGAGGGACATGAAAAGAGTGCTGTGAGGCAAAAATTGACAATTAAGTTAGAGCTACCAAGTGAGAGATTGGCTTTGTGAAATCAATCTCTATTATCAACCTGTGGAACTCAACATTAGTTTCCACTTGGCACAGGTAAAATGCAATTTTCATATTGCCTCTTTTTCTTTATTTGTGATTGGTATGATAAGAAACATAAAATGATTGAGAGGAACTCCTATTTCCTATCACCGATATTAAGTGCTGTGTTGCTTTACTTATAGATATAGCTAAAAAATTGAATTCTGCTAGGCAGGAAATAAAAATAAAGATGTGCCAATTCTTCAAAATTCCTTACACAACTTTTACATCAAAACTTGAAGACTCCTTTGGGAATTAGACAGCATATCAAGAAGTTGATTTTGAAAAAAGATGTGAAAAGAAAAGTAAAGATGCGAAAAAGAAAGTAAAAGAGAAATAAAAGGCTGCTGAATGAAATAGCGTTGATGTGTGATATCGCCTGGGGGTTGTTGTTTCCCTTCATTGCATGAACAAATAGGGGAACATACTGATTGAGACTGACAGTAGTCTACATTGAACATACCAGTCTCTTAGTGCAGTCAGTATGTTGCATTAGTGGTTAAATTGGGACATGAAATTTTGATCAATCGGAGGCAATTGATTTTTAATGCGGAAATGAGGGTGGAATCTTGATGGCTTATACAAGAACTTTGAGTTTAAATCTTTCTAGAAGTATGGTAATTTAATAAAGATTAGTTGAGGCAGTGATTGAGCATTATGGGAGATACCATGCAATAAATAAATCAGTGTTTATCTTCAAATACAGGTTGTCCCAAAGCATATGTACTGCTCGTGTTAAATTTCTCTCTCCCAAATGATAAAACAATTTGTGCTCATAACTTTAGTGGCAACCTGTATTATCTAATGCTTGATCAGTCCCGGGATCATTTTAACACAAATTAGACAATGAAGTGAGGCATAGTTATGTTGGGAGGGCAGTGATATTTACTTTCTCTCCCACTTTCAAGCTGAGTGAGTACATTTTCTATCAGTTTGAAGGCAGACACATCAGGACAAGCAGACTGGAACACAATTTAATATAGCTGGTCACTGGGAGCTTGATTTGTTACACAGTTTAGGAACTCCTTCTGGAATAGTTAAAGTACTGTTTTAAGGAAGCAGGGACATATGAACCATGCAATAAATGTTAGACTTAAGAATTAAAGGGATATTATTGAATTTGGTTTATGTTAGACATTGAATTTGGTTTTAGTAATTCTATCTTTTCTGAATCCGTGAGTATACAGACATGGTGGAAGGTGTACAAACATTGCAGTAAATTGACAAAGAGAAAAAAACATTTGCATTACTATGTTCAGTGTCTATTATAGCTCTATATAACTACTTTCAAAAGGTCTTTTGAGCAAGATTCGATTTTTCCCGATTTCTTGAGAACCTTGGTTCAATGTCCCTTATATTTTCTTACAAGGCACCTGTAACAAAAAGCATTTTTCCCGGCATAGTGATAACCACCAAGGATGTTCCAAAAGCTCACGTAATAAAGCAAAAGACCAAAGTTAAGGTAATATTAGCCAACAGTAAAAAGTCTGCATACAGAAGAGTACTCCTAATTAATTATAAATGTTACTCTAATTTGCTGCGAAGTGCATGCTAAATCTATGTAAATGGCTTAGCTTTTGAAGTTCCAGTGCTATAAAGTGCTGAAATTGTGGACAACAAAGTTATGTATTGGGCTATATCAGAGGGTAGCAGACAGTCCCTGATTGCACATAAAACTCAAGCTACATTTCACTTGAGATTATGATATGAACAGGGCATTATTAACCTTCTTGTAGTCCATGTAAATACATAAATAATGATATATGACTTAGTTTTGTCATCTTGAACCATCTTGCCAAGCTAAAAAAGATATTGTAATCTTATAGCGATGTCATACATTAACAATGATGTCATACATTAACAATGATGCATCGGAGTAAGACATCTGTGCCAGTGTCATAA
>JXSR01S028446.1:22404-40043 GCA_000969725.1 Ophiothrix spiculata | reverse complement strand
GGCGTATGGTGTAGAGACTTCAAAAGGAGGTGGCCAATTGGTAAGTGAATAGGACTGCTACACCGTGGCCTGAATCAGACTTGGAGAGAGTCTATGATGAGGCGTATGGTGTAGAGACTTCAAATGGGGGTGGTCAATTGGTAAGTGAATAGGACTGCCACACCTTAGCCTGAATCAGACTTGGAGAGAGTCTATGATGGGGCATATGGTGTAGAGACTTCAAAAGGAGATGGCCCATTGGTAAGTGAATAGGACTGCCACACCTTGGCCTGAATCAGACTTGGAGAGAGTCTATGATGGGACATAATTATGGTTTAGAGACCTCATTAAGATGGTGGCCAATTAGTGAATTTTTGGTGAAATAAAAGCAATCTTTGGAACCCAAAGTAGAATTTTTGTGCATTAGTTGAAGAAAATCCAATTATTTTATTATGTGATTCAAACATGTTACAGAGTGATTCATATCAAATCAATTAGATGATCAATACCAGATGTAGTCCACTCTGTGACATGCTTGAATCTCTTTCAACGGTGACTGTAGAGATAGGCTGTAGAGAATATTTTTAAGTGTTTCCGGGTTTACAGAATTCTTCTTGAGAAGCAAAATGCTAACAGTATTCAACATTTTCGAAATGTGATGAATAGTACATCAACTTGCTGTATCAATGCACTCCTACTCCCAGAAACTCTGTATCAGGCTTAACGCAAAAGTTAAACAATATAAACTGTAAGATGACAAGGGGCTCCTTTGCAAGGAGATACAATGAGTTGTTATATGTATTGAACTTGCTTAGAATTTGAAAAGAAACACTTTCACAATTGAAGCAATTAAACTGAAATCACGCAATAAAAAAAATTGGTACTGGAAAACATATACTGTAAAGGGATTTAATTTGGCGAGGACAAATTTTAGCGAATTTCAATTTATCAGCAATTTGGCTGGGATTTAATTTCACTAATTTAGGACATTTTAGCGAGGGATTTAATTTAGCGAATTTGCAGTCTAGCGAAACTAGCGAAATTAAATCCCTAGCGAAAATTAGTCCCTTTACAGTAATTAAGGATACCATTTCTACAGGAAGATAATGTGAATGTTTTCACTGAAACCATTTTAGCCAGAGAAGTAAGACAAGTGTGCAAAAAAGAAAATGGTTGCAAAACAAGCAAGAACATATACACACTTGACTAACAGCAAAAAATGTGAAAAGTTCACATTGCTTTTGATTTTGTACAACGCGTCAGTTGCATGGTCTTGCAAAGTTATTGATTTAGAAATGATTTTCATTATGTAGTAAGTTTGCTTCTTCGGGGCTGAACAGGGTTTTTTTTAAATGCTAATATTTTTGCTTTCTCAAAACCAGTTATGAACCACAAAAAAAAGAATGGTATATTTGTGGTCTTGCTGAAATTATCATGAGTTAATAGATTTTATTTTTGTTTTGCAGACGTGCAGTAATTCCAAGTGTGTGACATTAAAATGTTCTATAGATGGACCAATACTACATGAAGAGAATTTTGCTGTCACAGTAGAAGCATTACTATGGGTGCCTACATTCTTACAGGTAATAACAACAAATGCTGGTGATTTATAGTGAATTATGCCTCCCTGACTTGCAATTCCATCCACGCGTGTTCATCACACTTTACAGTATTTTACTTATGATTGTACCATCCTAGCCACAGATCTTCTGGAAATCCAAAACCATTTTCTATATTGAAGCAGTCAAGAGACTCACAATTACCACAGTATTTTTTCTTCACACTCAATTCATTCTGTGATCTTCGATAAACTCTATCAATGCTACTTAGATTAACATTCTAAGATGCAAACAGAATGAGCTGACAGGTTGGGGATTAACCCTTGTCCACCTAAGGGGGGCGGTTACCACCCCCCTAACGGATTAATCGCCGATTGCCCCGAAATGCTAAACAAAGTGTCCCGGGCATCTAAGTAATTGTTTTTGCATCCTTTGCAGTCATTTTTAGGAAAAAACGTCAGGGTACCACCTTAGGTGGGGGTAGGGTAAGCTGTCGAAGTCCATGGGTGGGGGGTGGGGGGGGGGGCAACCACACCCCCTCATATAAAAGTCACCATTTTGAAAAATATGTGTATGCTAAGAAGCTTTAACTTACAGAACATGTTAGAACTACCATTTCCTTTATTCATTAGCAAAAACCCCGATGATAATCCGATATTTAGAATTTTTATAGCGAATTTTTGAATTTTGGTCAATTTTCGCCGAAATCCGATTTACATAACGTACCACCTTGGCCGATTTTCATGAATTTGGTATCAATGGAAAGAGGATACCCTATCCTATACTATGGTATAAAACAACCACACTTTTGGCACATCAATTTCATTTTCACAGGGGGGGTGGCACCATATTTTTATTTAAACAGCCATTTATTCAAAATGTTCAATCGCAACTTTCCGCTCATTTTGCCAGAGCAGCACTCATATGATTGTTTCAGAAATACCTGTCACAATGTAGTATGTAGCTGTGCCAGATGTCTAAGTCTTTTCAATTCATGTCTGTCGTTGTACACTATGAAGCATAGAGGCTCAGATTTGGAGTATTCATCTCCACTCAAGCCCCTCCAAAATTCAACTTTGAATGCATAGATTTGCAAACATTACTAAATGTGAATGGTATGAAAGAAATATTGATGGAACTCTACATTTGCTTCATTTTATAAATGAAAATGGAAGGAAATGGTAACATCATTTGTATATTTTTCTTTCAGAATGAGTTATATCTACGAGTGAAGGAAGTAATTACTCAGTCTGCAATAGATATATATGCCCCAGATGGAGTGACTACACAGCCAAAAGAAAACCAACCAGATTATTTCAATGTAAGTTGTAATCAACACCCAGGCACAACCAATAAGAAATTGGCCAGATTGTTTTAATCATAGATTTTCAGGGGAGATACAAGGCATGCCAATTTTGACAAAATTGACACAAAATTTCAGTAGAAAGTTTTTGAATCAACACTAAATAATGTCACTTTTGCCACATTTCCTATAGACCCCTGTACTAATTTTCCCAAAAAAGCTAAAAAATACTTAATATTTTTAAACTGACTTGCATGCAAAAACGAGTCCTGTGACCCCCAATTTTTATTTTAAAAATCAGTTCTACATCGATTAAAATATTATTCATGCCGATTTTTACCAGAAAATTTCAGTCAGATCTATCATGGACCAGACACCTTAATCATAAAGATGAAGATGAGGTGGTCTATTCTGATCTCAAAGTTCAAGCGAAGATTGAAGTCCCTATAGGTCAATATGTAAAGCAAAGGAGTTCAGTTCATGGATAATTGGCTCCTTAGTGAAATGCGTATCATTCCGAGTCCGGTGCTGTCTGATTTGCATCATTCTCCATTGTCAAACTCAAACTTATTGAATAATAAAGGTACATCATCTTTGCCATTGCTTTTGTCAGTGTATGCATATTTCAGTTCCCAAACAGTTTTTGGTGATGGTGTGTAACCATCCCAGATTGCGCTCAAATTTGTCTCCACGGTGGTTCAAAACGGCTATGAAATTGGGAATCTTCTTTTTAAAGGTCCATTTGCGCAGCTCTTGCATTTTAGTATTACGTGTTTCGTCACACTTATGAAATAATTGCCTAACTTACATGGCTGGCGTATATGACATATTTATATCCTACAATTCTATGAAAATCCATTCAAACAATAGAAGACACTTCAGTTTGAGTAAAACCCGAGAAATACAAAACATGTAATACCAACCATACCTCAAAATATGTGTGGCGAGTGCAGTTGTGCAAGACAACTTTGCACCATTGAAGAGTCAGTGAGAATACATAGAAATGTTATATGGCAGCCATGGAAGATTGGCAATTATTTTATTAGCGTGACGATTTGCTGCAGACAACAGCTTGTGTGCATTTCAGTGTTGTTATGCTGCTTTAAGACACTTGTGCCTAATTAAAGCTGTAGATCGATCATGACAAGCAAAGTTGAATTCAATCTAAATGTTTATAACGTGGCATTGTGACCAAGATGATCAATATATTGACTGGTTGTGTTTGCCCCAAATATTTCCAAGCAAAATAATGTGTGAGCCTGTTGGATATCTTATTAGGGATCGCTTCAAAAGTCAACCGGCGGTTGCCTGCAGGTTCTGGGCGGTTCAACCGGAATGAGCAATAGCCAACCGCCCAAAATTGGCAGACAACCGCCGGTTGAGTTTTGAAGCCACCCCTTAATTAGCATACTGTTGTAAGAAATAAATACAGTACTTACTTGTTATCATTTTAACATTACAACTTTCTTAATTGAACTGTAGAAAACAATTTTGATTCTATTGTTTGTTTGTTTGTGTTGCCCTTTACAGCTTGCAACAGGTATTTTTACAGACAAACCGCCCAATCAGCCTGTAGCTTGGTGGATTATTCTTATTAGTATACTGGGAGGCATCTTACTACTTTTATTAATCATTCTTATATTATGGAAGGTAAGTATACTGTCACAAATCCACTCATTGTTTAAGTGTATTTTTCTGTACAAAAACGGTGTCGGACACAAGTGAGCTGATATCAGTGGTGTTGGACACAATTTCAAAGTAATTTATTCTGGCATACTGTATCTTGCGCTTTAATATAACGCGATCTTACACGTGTGTCATTTTTATATTCACGCAAAAGACCGTGTGCGTAACTCCTGACATAAAAAGTAAGCCGGATGACCATATATTTTATTACGTTTTTTTAAAGAACTATATGAGGACCAAAACATGTAAAAAAGAAAGAAAAAAAATAGAGCCGTTTTTTTAATTATAAATAATTTTGTCTAATTTATTTTGATTTTACCATAGACGTCAATGGTAAAAAGTGGTAAAACATAGTCTATTCGTACAGGGGTCCAACGGCTTTACGTGACTTCCGAACCACAGAGCAAGTAGAGTAAAGTTTCTTGCCCAAGGAAACAAGGAGACGAAAACCACCCGGCCCGTGGCTCGAGCCCACAACCTTTGTATTACGAGACCCGTGCTCTAACCGCTCGGCTACGTTCCCCTCTTTTATGGATGCCTCTAGGCAAAGAATAAATTCTGCTCATCATGTTTACCTACCTTGAGAACAAAGTAGCTTCAAATCCTGATTATTTACTTTTAAAATACATCAGTTAGTGAGTCACATCACAAGACATGAGAGTGACTGTTCAAATCCTGCCAAATTAGTGAAATTGGACAGTGCCTGGTTGGAGTAAGGGATACAGTCTATTGGTTTTATTTTTGATTTTTAGTTAATGCTTGGTGGTGATTGACACTGAAAGAATCAAAATGCCAGTCTCAAAACCTTAAAACAATACGTGGATTTAGGGTTTCCATCAGAAAGTCAATCTGTACCGAAATTTTAGCCCGAACACAGTTTTGCCTGTAAAACTAATTAGCTGTGACATTAGCTCCTGCAATCCATATTCATGACAGCGGGTAATTTAAATTGTTGTTTGGGATGGCTGGTTGTGCGCATCAATTTCACGCCTATTTGGGTACATCGTTATGCTTTTTCAGTGCATTGTGGGATTAAATTTCAGGCTCAATTGATTTTCTGGTTGGGAAACCCAAAATCTGCGTATTGAATACCAGAATGCAAGACTGACCCATGTCCACTTTTATTTTCAAAAATGAGTTATTCACAGGAGAGACTTTCTTATAACTACGGCTGCCTTGTGCATGAAGGACTTAAATGAATCCGCACCTTTCCCAAAGTGCCCAAAAAAGTCCTTTATGTATTCAAAAGTTGCCAAAATGTATAGACTTGGGTCAGTTTTGCATACATATGTTGTTTTATTGATCATATCATAAGTAGTCAAAACCATGTTCTCGGCAAAAATTCTCTTGAAATTGGAAGATAATTGGTGTTAGGTGTAGGTTCTCTCTATATTCCTTAGAAAACATGCAAAAATTGAAAATTGGTCGAAAAGTTCCGCAGCAAATAAGTGAAAATACTGTTTTTCTGACTTATTTTTTCAATGAAATCTGTCTCAGACAAGCACAGGTGCATTACTGCACAAAATATTAGATCCAGATGGATCTCACCCCATTTTTACATAAAAATGAATACATATAGCACATATGAATGCAAGACTGGCCCAAGTCCACTGTCTAAAATGACCCCCTGCAGAGCATTGCCAGCGCAAATACTATACAAAAATCATGTATCGTATGGCAATTGGATTCATTAACTTACCCATGCGAGCCAAATTGGTATAATTTACACATCATGTACAGACATACTGTGAACTTTTTTTTGTTTTTCTTAAAAAAACTACTCTGACTTAGGCCACTCTTGCATTCTGATATTCAATTGTATATGATCAAGTGTGCTTTGCTAACCTGCCTTTGCTTTGACTTTAACATCACTGTATATTTTTCCTTTTTTTCAGTGTGGGTTCTTCAAGAGGAAACAGAAAGATGAGCTAGAAAAATTACAACAGGCAGCCAAAATATAGTATGCATAGAAAGCTAGATTTGATATTTTTAAGGTGCTAGCATCTGATTTTATATAAGTGTGTTTTTACAAGATGTGTCTTTTAAAGGATCAAGTTGTCAACTTGTTTTATGATGTACATGTATATACACTAGGCCTACAAATTGAAGCAACACGTTTTTTATCATTTTAGATATATTGTTTTAAAGACATGATGTAAATTTTACATTGTCCAAGTTGGATGATATGAAAGGTGATGGGCAAAGTTGATCTTTGGCAAAAATTGACTCCTAAGTGTGAAAATTGCCATTAGAAATCAGTTGGTTTTGTTAATCTATCAGTGTGAATGTGCAAATACTGTCATGAATTGTTTTAACAAATTTTTATTGGAAGTGCCTCATTGCCTCATTGAGATTTGGACATGGATGTTTAGCAAAACCATTTCAGCGTGTGTGGTAAAGCGGAAAAGAGCAGGACTCGTAATCAGTAGGTCGTGAGTTTGAGCCCCGTTAGCGCCAACAAGTTATGCCCTTGGGCAAGGTATTTAGTCTCCATTGCTTCGTTAACACGAGCGTTATATTGGTAATTAACACGAATATAGTCGAGTAGTATCATCTAATGGTATATTGATACCAAGAACATTTTAAAAGGTAGCTGACCATATTCTATTGGTAATGTAATAATTGTAGTATATAAGTGCTTTGACCCGATGTTGAATCGAAAAAAGTGCTATATAAGTGGAACAATTATTATTATTATTATTAAAACCAAGCAAATCAAGGTGCAGTTGTGTATTGTGCTGTTCTAGAAAACAAAATTTTGCACCTAGAATTGGCATTCTGAGCAAAATAACATCATAACACCATGCTGTCCACTCAATGCACATGAGATTCATGAACCAGTTGTAAAATAAAGAGGTACCCAAGTAGATGCCAACTTGTGCCAAAATGATCAAATCATATTTGCTTTAGTTGCTAAAACCTTCTTAGGTTGCAAGTCAATTGGCTTCCAAAAGTATGTAGCGGTGTGACAACCATATTGATGTGAGTTAATTGACATGCGGTGTGTATCACAGATTTAAAAGGTAGATCTTAAACTTCACTACCATTTGGAACCAACACGGAGAAAAATAAATTTGGATAACCAGTTTGATTACTGACGCCAAAAAAAGTACACAGACGTTGACAAATAGTGGTGCACCACACCCAAATGTAAAAACTAGGCATTTGAGAAATGGCACAACCATTAAGGCAACAAAACACTAAATGAGGACCTTTTTGGTCAGAAGTCAGCCTCCCCAAAATTTGAGCTCCGTGGTAGATCAGTATAGGGATATTTTGGGATCTTACTTTAAATATGTAGATGGTCAAAAATTTTATTAATTTTACTAAATGCTTAAAAGTATTTTATGTTTTAAGTTTTCATCTATTTGTGATGTTCATGTTTATATATGTACAAGTCTGTTTCTTCCATGTGTTCAAAAAAATCAGAAATTTGCAAACTGATTTTTAAATACCCACCACTTTAAAAGATATATATATATATATATAAAGTCAGTAAGTTCACTTGAAACAAGTGTATTGACACACTCTGAAGTGTATCTCATTCTCATATTTTGCTATCATTGAAATATTCAGGAAATATTTTGGATGGAGGAATATGTTACTTTTTCTCATCTAAATCACATAGAAAATCCAAATTACATAATTCATCAATATATATTCAGCATGCCTTATGAAGACTTTGACAATGCAATATGCTGCTCATAAACACATAGCAGGACTTGAACATGTATGTGGCCCAGTTTTAGAATCTAGCATGTCCTCCTCCACAGTTCTATACCAGATGAGTCATAAAAATCTATGCAATCTTTTGATTTTATGAAGAGCATCTAGAACAAATAGTTTCCATTTCTATTGTTTGTGGAAGTCTTGGACACATAGGATAGCGTTCACGCAATAATCTCTCACACAAGCATAGATGTGGACAGTCCGCGTCTATGTTCTACGTACTTGGGAGTACGCATTCACATATTACTGCCACAAACAATAAGTAGGTCATGAATTTTGTTATTATTTTTATGCTTAGAATATAGCTATCTTCCGATGATTCAATTTTTTTGACTCACCCGGTAGATTACAATCATGCAGCTTTTCAATTGTGTGATGGACTTTAGTTCATGATATTTTTAAACTTGCAATTTACTGCTTGTACTGGGAATGCATCTTGGCATTGTAGTTAGTTGAGATTAGGTAGCATAGACTGGTATGACAACATTGTCAGGTGAAAACTCCCTACTTAGCAACTCATTGATTTGATCTACTTTTGCAATGATGTGCAAGCAGGTAGAATGGGGTTGGATGCCATGTTTTATATCAGTCTAGCCTGCGACTAATAATGAAAGTTTGATTTATTATCAAATTGTAGAAAATGCTTCAGGGAATTAGATATAATATCTAGTGCACCATTAATGATATGCCCCTCTCGAGTGTATGCTTGTTCTGGGGCTGGGGTTCTCAGCTTTTTCTCACTGCACCATATCTGGTGAATATATAACAAGCCCTGGGGTTGATTTCACTAACATTACGATGCATTGTAGCTAACGAAGGGTTCAGCTCGTAACTACAACTAGACTTCACAATGATGTGAAAACCCTTCATAAGTATTCAGGTATATGAACTATGCATTAGAAAAATTGAACACTTTGTTAACGTTGCGTGGGGTCAAGGGGTGGTTGTAGCTAACGATGGGTTTTGGTCTTTCGATGGGTTAACGATGCATTTTAACCTTAGTGAAATCGACCCCAGGACAAGTCTATATGATTTCGACACATGGAATAGCTAGAGCAATTATGTGAAGACCTTAATTTGTATTTAAGATTGTTGGTACGGCAGTTGCAATTTATGCTCTAATTCTTTATTTGTAGTTAGACCACTTGTTAGACCATTGCTTAACTTCACCAACAGTGTGATTAGCTTTTGGGATTTTTAGGTCATTTTTATTTCAGATTGTAGGAACTAATAGAATTGAATGATCTGGTGCAAAGATAACATAACTTAGGCCAAAAAATTTGGCCTAAATCTTGCAATGACAAAACTCAGAGTTTAATTTTAGTTACAGCAATGTTTGACCACAGATAGTAGATAAAGGTCCCTGTTTGGGAGTTGTGTTTAGTTAGATTGAAACCCCACGTTTGTGAGTTACGCAAAGTTTTAGGAGTATGTATAAAGTTATTAATGAAACATTGATATCTATAAAATGACTTGTTGCTGCAAATTTGTTTATAACTTCTTGCATAGTAAATTTGTTTGTATTGTTTGTAAATCAGTTACTGTGAAAATAACAGCTCACTGAATAGTGCAAATCCAGATATTTGTTAAGATCATAATTTCTGAAATTAGATTGTCCATATTAAAATTTTACAATTGCATTGAAATAAGATTACGATCATTTAGCAGAGTTAAAAATGGCTTTTAAAGCTTATGCTTGATAATTGGTAAAATGTTTGTAAACCACAAATAGTAAGCAATTGCCTACCCATCTTGTGAATAAAATCAATAAATCTGTCAAATTCAGCTATGATAGCAAGATTTGCATACAGTGGCGTAGCCAGACATTTTCATCAAGGGGGCAAGGCGGGGCAAAGATATTTTGAAGGGGGGCAAGTCCCCATATGAGTAGACACAAAATGGTACACCCCAATTTTTTTACCATAGCTTCTTATAGCGTTTTTGGTCTTTTTTTAGAAAAGGAGTAAATTTCCTAATCATTAGAAGCAAATTTTGCAACTTCAGTGCTAAATTGCTATGATTTTTGACGTGCGCGGAAAGCGTGCTAAATTTTTTAAAACTTTTTTTACGAAAAAGATAGTAATTTAGTATAAGGAGTGTACTATGTAATTTCAATCTGAACCTATACTTTTCTTGATTTTTTCAGAGGGGGCAAGAAGGGGACAAGGCTTCGCAATTGCCCCCCTTGCCCCCTTCTGGCTACGCCACTGTTTGCATAATGTATATATCCAGGGATGAGAGCCAGAGGGCTGCATCTGCTGAAAGAAAAAAAGAGGCAAAAGTCTGTATTTGCACGTGCAACAAAGGCGCAAATATAGCCTTGTGACTCCTTTTTTTCTTCCTGCAGATACGGCCATCTGGCTCTCAACCCTAGATATATGTTCATGAGTCAATTAAATGTGTTCATAGCCATGGACATAAGGTAATGTTTGCCATGTGAGTGCAAGAAAGTCGTATCTGCAATAGCTGCCATTTGTCATAAATTTACATAGCACATTGTATGATGTCCAGTCTTGGGTCAGTGGTTTTTTGCAATGGTTCTTCTGGTGATGATGTCACTTGAAGAACCATTTCAAGAGCCACTGAGATATGGTAGAACAATTTTGAGGGTTTTGTCGCTTTCTAGTGGCAAGGTGTTAAAGGTGCATGGTCCGATTGCTTCACCTTTTTTTCAAACTTTTTGAGATTTTGCTACCAAATTATTGATGATTATTTTCTCACAACCCATGTGAAATTTCATGGCTTAGTTATGATCCGTTCTGGAAATACAGATGAAAATGTGTCTTATTATGGTAACCATAATTAATTCTACAGAGCAACGAATAGGCGGTGCTGAAATGCAAAATTGCCCATAAAATCAAAATGGTTTGACTGATTCAGCTGAAATTTGAAACTTAGCCTTCTTATGTGGTCCTCTTTCATATGACATTGAAAACTAAATTTTGAAAAATAGGACCAAGCTCCTTGTGAATATCACATATGGCAAGTATTGCAGATATGACTTTCTTGCACCCACATGGCGGTTTATACCAGACCTTTTCATATGTAGAGACCTCATTGTATGAAGCTGATGTGGAGAGGAATTTTGAGAGATGCATAAAATTTGTTATGCGAGTGCAAGAAAGTCGCATCTGCAATGGCTGCCCTGAGTTATATCTATTTTAACACTTGTCACAAGAATCTGAAACATCCTTCAAAATTCCACTGTCTTATGTCAATGTTTCTTGAAATGTTCAAGAACCACTGACCCAGGACTAGAGATTATACAGTGTCCAATCCAAATTTATGACAAATGGCAGCTATTGCAGAAAGACTTTCTTGAACTCGCATGATGAAATGCGTTAGGTGATTATTTTAGATGCAAGTCAAAAAATATCTAGTTTTATAAAAAACAAATTGCACAAAGCTTGGCAGAATGATGTTAAGCAGGATTGGAAACAGAGTGTGAAATTGAGTATCAATGAAGCATTCAAATTCGTGTCACAAAGTGACAGTTTATTTAACTTCAAAGAAAAATAATGACCCTGTCTTATTAAGTCATTGCCAAGCGCTATGCACCATGAAATCTTGTTTATACAGTATGGTACATTAAATATATATTGACTTTTGAAAATTTGAAATACAAATTATAGATTTTTTCCAAGCTGTATAGATCAAATTTCATGTCTTATTTTTAAAGTAATGTTAATGTATTTTACATTGCGTTAAGCATCAGCGTGCCCAGAATTTTTGAATTTTTTTCAGGGGTGGGAGGGGGGGGGGGAGTTCAGAGGGACTCATTATGCAGGGGGTTGTGTGTAAGATTTCAGTCCCAAAACATGCTACTGTGGAGAGTTGTAGTATCTTACTTCCATCACTGAATTGTGTATAAAAAAAAGATTTCATGTACCAAAAGTCGGACACATTCCTTGTTAGAGAGAATGTTTTTTGTCAGCCTTCAAATTGAATCACCAAAGTCACCAAAGATTAACAGATTGGGGTTCAGGTCAAGAAGGGTCACTAGAGCCTCAAGAGTATTTTGGACAGGTAACACGAGTCTCAAGTATCAAAATGTTGAAGATAAGTCTGAGTCATTAGAGACTGCTGTTTATAACTTGCGTAAGTTGTTGGTTCCAAAGAAATTGGTTTAAAATTCATTGGTGAATGACATTGCTAATACTTCTCAATAATTTTCCTAATGTAAATTTTGTTAGAATATGATAGAAGTGATGACTATCAAACGTGCCTGGCAATTGACAATTAGAGAGAATCTTTTGACAAAATTTGTTAGACAAAGTTGTTTTATGTTAATAAGTTTACAAAAGTTACAAAAGGCTTCTGGAAGCCAATGCCACAATTCCAGATCTACAAAATTTCACACAGCTTCTAGTTTGCAGTGAGTGCATTTTTATGTTTTACCTTTTACCTAGGTTGTTAAGCCTAATTAACAAGTTTTAAACAGCTTTTTGTTGAAAATTTGCATGTAATAAAATACTCCTTTTGCGAAAATCCAATACTGCTAGGATGTTTACTGCAAATAGTTATTTTTTATAATTTGTGTACCGCCGCGGCAAAAGGGTCCAGTTGTCTACACCTACATGTTGCTCATTGTAGCATATCTGATGTGTACAAATACCATACATTAGATATGCTACAAGGAGCCACATGTACGAGCCGACAACTGGACCCTTTTACCGCGGCGGTACACATTTACAAACACTTGTTTTTATAAAGCTACAATGTTGCATCAATATGGAGTGTATATATGAAAAGTAAACTTAGTTTTTTCCCTCCAACTTGCTTCAGGACTGATGTCAAATAATTTAATCTCTTTATTGTTATTTTGTCCAAAATGTAAAGTATGGATTTTATAACTGTTAGATTTAATGCTATTGATGATTTTTTATAATGTTATTGTAATTATTGCTTTTTTTTGCAAATTTTGTACATACTGATTTTATAGTGAATCAAATTGTCTGTATCATAATAATTGTACACAAGACCAAAGTATTTTAACCAATTTGATATTTTCGTAATTATGAATGTAACAGTACTGTAAATTATTGTGAATATATAGATTAATGGTACTATTTTATTTTAAATAATTTGAATGTAAAAGGGTTGCCCAACTAATCATGTGAAATTAATTTTGTTAAGTTTTTGAATGATACAGATGAAAAATATTATATCTTCAATATAATTTCATCAGTTTTCATCAAGTTATATATCAGGGGCAAAGAGGGCAAACCTGCACCCAAAAAACAAAGGGGCAGTGTTCCAGTTAGAGGTCCTATTGTAAGAATCCCTTGGTAGTGACATATGGGTGATGAAAACACCTGATTGTTAGGGGCTTTACATGTAGGTAATGTAGGCTAACCAAAATGTATTGGATAGTGGAAACACAAATTCAGAGTGCAGGGCCATATCCCTCCCCTGGGTTTTTGTTTACTTTGTCCAATAAATGTTTGCTTTGCCTATAATTGCTTATTGTAGATCTATGTTGCATTTCACAGTATTGCGCATATGACTCCCCCCCCCCCACCCACCATGCCCATATCTGTGACCCATTGAAGATTGAAGAGAGAAATTATATATTATATAGAGATATTGCCACCATTCATAATTCTTCAATTTTGAAAATTCTTAATCTTGAAAATGAGTACCATTGTCATTTTATTGTCCGGGAAAAATTCATTTTTATGTTTGCCCAATTTAATTGTCAATTTTTATAAGGATGATCATGTGTAGCTATCATTAGTTGAAAGTTCAAGTGCAAATGGCTTAAGGAGTAATCACTATTCAGTCAGGGGATATGTATTTTTGGGGTGTTTGTTTTTTGAAACTACCCGTTATGTGTCCCTGCAGTACTAAAGTGTGTCCCATATCTTTCACAGAAAAACTGTGCTCCCCATCCCTGAGGAGTCCCACACCCACCCCAAGATATCCTTCCCCCTGACATAAGTAGTTATTACTCCCTAAGTACCCAATCATTCTTTTCTTTTCCAAGTTTTTATAATGATAGATAATGCCAATAATGTTTGCCTTTTTGTACATATTTAATTTTATATTGTGCCAAAGGCATGCAAGACTAGATGAGCCTGGTCCAAAATGTCTCATTTTCAGTTGAAATGTCAAAGATTTTTGAATGCTTATATTTCCCTTCATTCAGATTTCAGTAATTTGTGCCTGATGCAAGTGAAATTAGACAAAGCAAAGTGACTTGGGTGGTTATTTTTGAAATGATCACTAAGAGAATCAACAAAAACGTGCAACTACATTTAACAAGTTCACATCATCACCAATTTCATGGTGTCTAAAAGTACAATAAGGCATCCCCTCCTAAATTGTTCCACTGAAGGGCACATGGAGTTCCCTTCAATCATGTTTTTTAAAAAAGAGGGACATTAGAATCTTTGTTTGGTTATGAGCTAAACAAGGATATAGGGAAGCAGGGCATAAAATTATTTTTTTTTCCTCAGGAGCAAGTTTTTGAAGCTCAAAGTTTCCTCAATCAGCTTTTTTTTTCTCATGAAGGCACAATTTCTTCTGTTGCTTCCTGCGAGCAGTGCTCCCCGCTCCCGCACAATGTGCTGCCCTGGTGATAGGGAAGTCTTAAAGAAGGTATTATAAATTCAAGGTGTTGATATAGAGAACTACATTTAATTCTGAAGGGGTTTGGATTGAAGGAAATTCGAAGGGTCTGTGATTTTAGGGACAATTTGGAGAGGATACATAGTGAGAACTGTTTATTGGTGTAAATACTCAGTAATGTTAGTCCACATAGAATGTGTTCTGCTGAAAGCTTGTATATTTCCAGTGTTTTCCAAGACTGTGGTGGAAAGTACATCCGACCCCGTTGGTCGATTTGATGACCTCTTGGGTTCACATAAGGCATACCAGCTAACAAATATTTTTTCAAGGTTGATGATACAGTCATCAACATCATCTGCCAATGCCATAATAACAAAAATGTTGATGTTTCCCACTTGCTGAATAAATTAATGCTAAGGTACAAGTAGCCAAGCCCTGAATACTGAATTTACACCAATCAATTTGGGCAAATTGCCTGAATTGTTGTTCATGTATTACTGTTTTGTATGGCAAGGTTGATTTCTTTCCTGATTGGAAGAAGATATGCATTTTTTGAAATGAACACATCCATCCTGAAGGTTTCTTTTAAGAACCTCTACTTAAGTTAAAAGTAGTTGGATAACTCTGTGAAACACCTTGTAATCATTAAGTGCAGAAAACTTTACCTACTATTGTACTGCAAAATATTATCAAATTTTGCAAGTTGAGAACCCATTTCATAAATAACTAATGTCAATTACTAAAGCTGTGTTCACACATAATAGTCATAACTAGTCATGACCAGCTCTAGAGCAAGACAACTTAGCTGTCACGTTCACACTGGGACACAACTTGCTTGTTAAAACTAGTGACGCGTCACTTTTGGTCACCAGCGAGACACTTTCTAAATTGCGATTACACTTGGAATTTGCATATGAGCGGCTCGCGAGCGAGAATATAGTAATGACCAAATTCTTTTGTGTGAACACGCCCTTAGCTAGTCCATACACTATTTGATCTGATTGTCTGTGTCACTGTAATCTAAATCTGCCTTAATTTATTTAAGTCATTGTATGCTGCCAGCAAGACATATGTATATCATTTTCACTGTTAGCTATTGAAGTCTTTAAATTTAAAAAAAAAATCAAATATTTATGTGCATTTGCCATGAGCTTGTGGGACTGTGCAACATCTGGGGCTTATTTCACTAACGTCTAAATCCATCGCAAATGCTGAACTTCATCGCAAAAGCGAGAGGTTATTTTAAATTTGAGATAGATTTCCCGCCACAGATTTTACTAAAATTTTGCGATTCAAAACATTTGCGGTGATTTTGTTTTGCAGGCACTTATGAGCATCCACAAAAAAATCATTGCAAATAGAAGTCATCACAAATTCTTGAGATCACATGGTTTTATTTCGTGCCATTTTTGGACGAGATCATCGCTAAATCTGCGATAGGCTTGTCCATGAAGATCAAAAATGAAAAGATGTTAGTGAAATGGAAAAGTCATCGCAAACGATGGATTCTAATTTGTGAGAGGTTTTGCCTGAGATAAGTAAAACTAATTAAGTTGGTTTACTTATCTCAGGGTTTTGCAACCATCGCATAAAATAATGTTAGTGAAATAGGCCCCTGAAATGGACTTGCCCATATGTTGATTGGTAGATAGAATCAGCGTTCATGTGAAGCATAGGCGGCGGACCCGGGGGGGACAGGGGGGACACGTCCCCTCCTAAATTTCTCGAGGGGGGGACGAAACCCCTCAAAAAATAAAGAAGAAAGAAAGAAAAGGAAAGGAAATTGAAATTTTTCCTTTGTTTTGACATTATAAACGTCAAAAATCAAAAAAAAATGCGCGCTTCGCGCAAATTTTCAGATATTTTGTCAATTTTTAGTAAAATTTGCAATTTTTCCGCAAATTTCAAGATTTGTTATAAAATTTTTTAGATGAAATTAGCCGATTTGACAGGTTTTTTTGCGCGCGCTATACGCGCGCATTACAAAAAAATCATATTTTTTCTCCGACAATTTTTACTCAAAAAAGCTGTCCCCCCCTAAAATTTTTACCTTCCGCCGCCACTGATGTGAAGTGATCAGTTTTTCAATGTTGCGTGTGATGACACACTAGTTTTCTATGCACATGGGTTGCATTCCAATGTTCGTTATTCTAATGATTTCAATAATAACAGATATATTGTGCATGGGCTGCTCAAAATAGATTTTTAAGCTTGATAATAACAATTCAATCACAATGCACATCCACAGACTACGGCTATTACTATACTCCGGGGAAGTAGTGATGTCACATTTATGATAATTAGCCCAACACGTGCGATCTGGTTCCAAACAAATGATCATGTCCTGAGTGGTTCCACTGATCATACTTATTAACAGAATAGGCGTACATAAACATACAAATCACAGACTGATTTTTCTCGGTTGGAAAACGAAAATAACGGCAGGGGTCCCATCCTGGCTTGTGATCACAACTTTCAGCATAACAAGTCGGCATGTTTTCCCTTATTTTTGTTTTAGACGAATGTTATAGTAGGGCATTTTCACGGTAACGGAAGGACATTCACAGAATTTTTTTGTATTTCAAACACATACATTGCCAAAATTGAATTGGATAAAATAAAACTTATTTCATATTAAGTTGAGAATACCTGAAAGCATTCATATTCAACATGAATTTTTTCATAAAAATTCCTCTGTCGCAAAATATGCATATTAATGAGGTCGGTCACGGAAGGACATCAAAACGGACATGGTTTTTCACCTTGAGTACATTTGTGAAATTTTTTATGAAAGTTATGAAGAAATTTTATTT
>JXSR01S028446.1:11630-22064 GCA_000969725.1 Ophiothrix spiculata | reverse complement strand
TCAAAATAGCTTTCTTTGATACCAAATATATGGTGGTAGCATTTTTCATTGAATAGTTACATCCTTTTTTCAATATTTTTCTCATGTCCACTTTTTCGTGAAAATGCCCCAATTTATTGTGCATGGGCTGATCAAAATAGACTTTTAAGCTTGATAATTACAATGCAATCACAATGCACATCCACAGACTACGGCTATTACTATACTCCGGGGAAGTAGTGACGTCACATTTATGATAAATAGCCCAACACGTGCGATCTGGTTCCAAACAAATGATCATGTCCTGAGTGGTTCCACTGATCATACTTATTAACAGTATAGGCATACATAAACATACAAATCACAGACTGATTTTTCTCGGTTGGAAAACGATAATAACGGCAAGGGTCCCATCCTGGCTTGTGATCACAACTTTCAGCATAACAGGTCGGCATGTTTTCCCTTATTTTTGTTTTAGACGAATGTTATAGTATCAGATAGGAGACTTGACTTTTTACCCCTTAGGCCATAGACTTAACGTGTGGTAAAACTGTCCACCTGTTTGTTTGGAACCAAAACGCACATGTTGGGTGATTTACATAAATTACTTCCCCATCGTATACTCTATAAACCCTGAAGTATGCAACAAGCAATCAGACTCTTACGAAATCCATAGCATGTCCCATGTATTCTACAACATTGTGAACTGGTGGTTTTGTAAGAGACTAGCAATGATTGATTAGGATTGATTAAGACCAAATCACTGCATATGAATCTTTCATGATTTTGGTATTAATTTTGGTTAATTTTGTTGCTTCAACATGGACAAATCTTGAATATAAGTTCATTTGAATATTCATTATGATTGGGCACGTTCGAAAAGTATGGACTAATTTATTTCTGCGTATGGTCATCTTGGTTCATGGGCGTTAATCGGCTGCTTGTTGCATACTTCAAGATCTACAGAGTATACAATGCTGATTATTTTGATCATGGTTCAGCACTTCAAAAAACATTTGACATCACATTGTATTTAAATTGAATGACATCTACTCCACATGGACCCTTAAGGAATGTTCATTCACACAGAAGAATTTGGTCATGTCTATATTCTCGCTCACGAACAAATTCCAAGTGTGAATGCAATTATATAAAGTGACCAAAAGTGACGCACTACTAGTTTTAACCTGCAAGTCTTGTCTCAGTGTGAACGCAACCGCTATAGTTGTTGGATTTAATTCGTGAACGCGTGTTTATAGCAAGTACGCAGTGGTCCCAGACGCGAGCGTATATTTTCAAGGTTGATTAGTTCGCGTGTACGCACAAGGCTCTGAGTACGCGTTCACGAATTAAATCCAACAACAATAGGTTGTCTCGCTCTAGACTATATATGAAGAGTTTGTTTCCAAAAGGGAATAACTCCAAAAAAGTGAAATGGGAGAAAAACACACTTTTTTATTTACAGGCCCATTTGACATTTATATTCATTTTGAAGGTTGTTAAATATTAGGACATATGTGTGGTGCTCTGGCATAATGAGCGGAAAGTCGCGATATTCAAAATTGAGTTTATGGCATATTTTAATTCTCTATAATCTCAGCTTTTGAATGATATATAATATGTCACACTTTCTTTCTACAATTTTCATTTATAGTTAGAAACACAAGGCAGTCCACTCAAAATCTGGCAGTAAAAAACTGTCGCAAATCGATTTTAAAGATACTGTTTACTATAGTGTATGATAGCAAAACGCGATCAATTTACCCGTGAATAAATACACTTCCCGGCGTAATTGACCTTCAAAACGCGAAATATACGTTAACACTAATGTATTTATTTGTTTTATGTCAAAAAACGAAATTTGATCTTTTCATCATATTTTTACTTTAGCAGCCATTTATTCAAAATCTTAAATCGCGACTTTCCGCTCATTATGCCAGAGCACCACACATATGCTAGTGACTAAAACGCAATCTGTTTGAGAAATCTGAAAGATTCCATTTAATTGCAATTTGTCTTTGATCATTCATTTCTTCGTGGAGTTATTCCCTTTTGGAACCAAAATGGTAAACTTTAGTGGAGTTAATGCCTTTTGGAACGAAAATCGGTAATTTCATGGCAAAACTCACACAGTAAAGTATAGCAGAAAATCCCATTATCGAAACAAAAGGTTTTTTGGGAAAAGGGTTTCATTCCATGAAACTGGAGGGGTACATTGGTACAAATAACTCAATTTTGACAAAAAGTGGAGTTATTCCCTTTTGGAACTGGGCTCTTCATATGTGAACATGCCTTCAGTACATTGTATTTTGAAACAGAGTTATCCAAGACAGTCTATCTTGCTATGTTGAAAAGTGTTTCTTTCTTATTTTTGTTCATCACTCAATAAAGCAGATTAGTATATTACTGAGCATATGACCATCATTTGGCAAAATCTGGGAGAATGTTTTGCCCAGGCAAAATAAAGAATATTTAAGAACTGGTAATGATGTTTGTTTCATTTGAGTTTTATTATTTACGAGTGTATTTTTGAAAATTACTGTTAATTCCTTTAGGTGTTTGAGTAAAATATTAACATTTCAGGAAACTCCCTAGAAAATGTGTTATACCAAGTAGGTCCTCAATTCCAATGACTCATTTCAAATGACTTTTTTTTTCAAAGGTACTTTTCCCCATCTTATACACCCTAATACTCCATAAAATTTAAAAAAAACAAAGTTGTCCTTGTGTCAATCAAAAACAAAAAAGTGGAAGAGATGGGCACTCCGTACTTTGTAAATTTTGGGGTGTTTTGGAAAGTAATGCCATGAGAATTACCTGGAATAACAATAGTCTGGGTTTGTTTAGAGAAAAATGTCACAAAAAGTGGCTCAAAATAACGCAAATTTGCATGCTTGGAAAGGGACCACTAAAGAATCGATACAGCCAATTTTTTCTATATTCAACATCAAAACACTGGACTGAAAACCAAATGCACATTAAGCGCCGGGCGCGGGACTCGAACCCGGGACCTCATTGGTGCAAGACGAGGGAATTGACTTAATGACAAATCAAAAGACCTTGAATTGGTAAAATTGCCATCTATTACAATATAAACCAAACTTAGCAATTGTGCCAGCAGAAAGCAAGTAAGAAATAATAATTGATTGTGTTCACCATATTAAATGTGAATCCCAACTATTTTTTTAATCATGAAAAGATAAATAGTTTCCACTGCATTTGCGGGGACTCGAACCATGGATTATGGCAGGGGTTAGTCATGCATTACGAAGCGAGGGATCTACCGCTGAGCTATCCAGGCAGTGTTGAGATTGTGAACTAAAACATAAAGATTAGAATGATGTATTTTTCTTTTGTTTACACAAAAAATGCAATTTTTGCCACAATTATTTTTTTATGCGAATGTATATCAGACAAAATGTAGATACTAAAAACAGGCCAAGTTCACAGCTCAAACAAGGCGATCTCAGAGTCGTAATTTAAGTCCCGTTTTACCAGGCAAAACAACGCGGGTTTGTTACATTTTCATATAAAATCAACACCACATTTTTTTATAAAATATTATTTGTAATTCAACAAGAAGTATCAAGCCTACAATCTGTCAAAATTTGAAATTAATCGAATTGTTTGGCTGAACATTATGAAATTATGAGGTTTCGGTGAAAAAGGCGTCAACTTTTCGAAGTAGTTTATTGATGCCATTTTGACCTTGATAATGAAAGATTCATGTATAAACTAGAGACTCTATTCCATATGTACGCCAAAAATTGTGATATTCTGATATGTGTAAGTAGTTAAAAACTTGCAGTAAAAATGACGTTCAGCCGAGCGAGACGAATTTGGGACTGTAGCCTTAATTCATATAGTCAGTGGGTATCTACACGTAGGGTTGGACGAAGTGGCTGAAGTCGACCCTTGAAAAATTTGGAGAGCCATTTTAAAGGCAATGGAGAAAAACTATATCAAAGAAAATTGAATATTGAAGCTGTGCTTCAAATACAGATAAGGATATTTTGTTTTTAATTATGAAATGCATTTTTATAATAAAATAATGATACAATCCACTTGCTTCATCATTTCAGCTTTGTGATGTCCCGATGTGATGTCAAGCCATATGGCGTACGACTGTCCTAATTGTGCTGTGCAGTTAATGCGGTGCAGTTAATCTGAGCTGCATGCTGTAACAGAATATTAAATGCAAGTCCATACACAATGTAGATTGAAATTTTATACGTCAAAATATGTTTGGCGTATAGATTTGTGCATCAATCCGGTATTAAAACCGTAGTAGTATGCAAATACGAGTGTTACACAATGTCATGTGTCAAAGAATAGTTTTGTACGTCACTCAAAGTTGGCTTACATATTTTGAAATTTGACGTATAGATTTTCACTCATCGTTACAAGGTTAGTTTTGCTCACTGGATTTTGCAGGGATCCGTTTTGTTCGTACAGTGCAGTTTTTAAATTTATACATCAAACTACGATCGCAAGCTAAATCCCTAACCAACTAACGGATGGATCTAGACGGAATAAAATCCTCGTCTCTCTTTATCAGCTTTCATCATTGATTAAATTTTATAGACTGATGATATAAAAGAAATAAGTGTTTTTTATCGGATAGAGGTAAAATTATTAGATTCGTTGAAGTTGGATTGAAACTGGGACTCAGGGGCGTCGGAACCGTGTAGCCCATGTAGCCCAAGGGGTGGTGGGGCGGGGGTGGGGGGTGTTCTCACATTAGGTTGATATATTCATGGTTTTGAGATCACCTCGGGAAAATAATTTAAACCATGCCCCTCAAAGCAGTCAATATTTGTATAATGTGCCACGGTTTTGGGGTATAATTTCGCCATTTTAGGTATATATCGATGGGTCCACGTGGTTTTTGTCACAGACCTAATATTCCAAAATGGAAAAATTTGGTGTTTTTCGAGAAAATTGTCTTACAAAGCGCCCAATTTGGCCCAAATTGGGTGTGTTTTGCTGAAAAATGGTATGGTGAAGGGTTGTAAAATTGCCCTTTTTTAGGTAAAGAGAACGGTCCTTATCTTGAAGTCTGCGTGACACACCCCCGTACAATTTTTTTTGAGACCCCCCCCCCCCCCCCCCCGGGCAATGTAGCTCTATGTGGGCTTTAGCCCTGCCACCTTTGATGCATTTTATTAGAGTTCTATGATAAATAACTGCAAACTAATTCGTATTCAGTCTTTGACTCTTAGTTGTTTCCTTATTTTTGATATCATTAAAGGGTCTATTATAATTATAGGCTGCACCACTTTTACCAGGGGCTGTACCACCTTTATTTTCCTTTCGACGCCCCTGCTCCGACTAGAGATTCCGAATTTTGATCGGTGATGCCGGTGTAGTAAGAATAGTCCCACGTTCTTATTGTCCGGGTTTTACAGTAAGTTTACTTTTCGATTTTGAAGGATATGTCAGGGGTTTCTTTTAGAATAATTGTCATCCTGCACCTTTGTCACGGGATTGACATTTTAATGACTGACGAACACGATTGAAAAATGTAGAACTCATTTTGTGATGCAGTTTTCGCTCGACATCAAATGATCTTTGTACTTAGCTTTACTCGTAAATGTCGAATGACTTTCACTGGGGTGTCATTTAGTCCACATAAAATGGTTTTCCACAAATGTGAAAAAGTTGATAGATGGTTTACAAGTGTCTTCTATTCTAATATTCAGGTTTCAGTCTAGTGGAAAGTATAAATATGATAGCTATTACATATTTATTTTATTTTAAAAAGGAAGGCAAGTAACCTTTATTATTGTTCCAATTTCCGTCCTTCCGTTTCACTGACGTTCAAATGTTTACTGTAATAACTTCGTATTTTTAATAATTTATATAAGTAATTGGTCCATTTTCGAAAAATATGCGACACCGTAATTACAATTTTTCTCTTTGAATAACAAAATACAGTACATGAAGGAAAATATTACACTGCAAAAACTGTAGTGTTCTACAACACGTTCAGAACTTGTTCAGAACACGTTCTGAACACGTTCAGACATGCCAAAAACGCGTTCTAAATGTAACAGATATAGAAGAGTTTTTGCAGTGTAGATAAGTTTAACAACATATATGGGAAGCCTATGAACATTATTGTAACATGTCGTACGGTATATACTTGTCGTCGCTTTACACCACCTGTCAATAAAATAATTAATCATGGTAACAATGTAGTACAACATCTCAGACCATGATGCTGTCGTGTGGGTAACAGCCCGCTAGTCCGAAGGTTCGCTAGTCCGAAAAAGTAATATGGTTCGCTAGTCCGAAAGCGTATTTTCATACCCGAGCGTTCGCTAGTCCGAATTTGAAAAAAGGTCCGTCATTCCGAAAATAGGATTCGCTAGTCCGAATTTGAAAAAAGGTTCCCTAGTCCGAAATTGAAAAAGGTCCGCTAATCCTAAGGTTCGCCAGTCCGAAAATGAAATAAGGTTCGCTAGTCCGAAAATGAAAAAAAGTCCGAAAAAAATATGGGTTGCAAATTAACAAATAAAAACTAATCATTTTTCGGACTAGCGGACCTTATTTCATTTTCGGACTAGCGAACCTTCTTCATTTTCGGACTAGCGAACCCTATTTCATTTTCGGACTAGGGAACCTTATTTCATTTTCGGACTAGCGAACCCTTTTTCATTTTCGGACTAGCGAACTTTATGAATAGCGAACCCTTTTTAATTTCGGACTAGCGGACCTTATTTCATTTTCGGACTAGCGAACCTTTATAATTTCGGACTAGCGGACCTTATTTCATTTTCGGACTAGCGAACCTTTTTAATTTCGGACTAGCGGACCTTATTTCATTTTCGGACTAGCGAACCTTTATAATTTCGGACTAGCGGACCTTATTTCATTTTCGGACTAGCGAACCTTTTTTCATTTTCGGACGTGAACCTTCGGACTAGCGAACCTTCGGGCTGGCGAACCTTCGGACTAGCGGACTGTAATCGAGCAGGGTTTATTTGGAATCATGCGACTGACTCAAAATAGTCCTATGTATTTTTTTATTCAGGAATAAGTTTCTTGAAAGTGAGAATTTCCAAATAAACACGTTTTAGGGCTGATTTTTTTGCAAATTTAAATTAGACCATCAATAATTCCCCTGCTCAATGCTCTATCTTCTCTCTCTAGTTAATAAATCGGCGTCTCCAAATCACAGACTAGACCCCAGCAAACAAAAAACATTTCCGAAACGTTTTTGTAAGGTTCTTGATTTGTTACAGTTGGTTTTGTTTTGATCAAACCTTTTTGGAACGGTTTTGAAACGTTTTAAATTGGTAAAAAGTTAACTTTGGTTTGGTTTAAAAAATTCTTAAGGCATGGGTCTGGAAGGTTTTTCTTATATAAATTAAAACGTTTTATAAAAAGTTTTATAAGGCTATGATTAAACGTTTTTTGGCGAAAAAACCCTCCACAATTTCACGTTTTAGAAATGGATAATGGCAGGATTTAGTCATGCATTACGAATCCAGGGATCTACCGCTGAGCTATCAAGGCAATTTTTGCCTCATTGGAATGCTCAATTTGTAAGTAAATTATGCGAATGCGTATATCAGACAAAATGTAGATAATGTAGATACTTAAAACAGGCAATTCACAGCTCAAACAGGGCGAACTCGGAGTCGTATTTCACGTCCGGATTTTCGGGCAAAACAACGCGGGTTTGTTACATTATCATTCAAAATTAACTCAGCATATTTATAAAATATTGTTTATAATTCAATAAGAAGTATCAAGCCTAAATCTGTCAAAATTTGAAACCAGTCGAATTGTTCGAACATCATGAAATTATGAGGTTTCGGCGAAAAAGGGTTAACTTTTTCGAAGTAGTCTTTAGGCGTCATTTTGACCTTCATAATGGACGTAAAATCACTAGACTCTATTCAATATGTACGCCAAAACTTGTGATATTCTGATAGGTGTAAGTAGGTAAAAACTTGCAGTAAACATGACATTCAGCCGAGCGAGACGTTTTTAGGGACTTAAAACGTTATTGTGCTAGCTTGGACTGACAGTTACAACAACAAAATAAATTCCTTTAATTGTTGCATTCCTTTCAGCACAGGCCGCTCGGTTTGGTAAAATTGTCTAACTCAATTTTCGCCAATTTCAAGTTAACATACTTTCTTTAATAACTTTGGGGCGTTCTTTCCATTGACGGTCACGAAAATCCCTACAAGCTTTCGTTTTCAAGATAATTTTTTCTATCTAAAGCATTTTTGTCACTTTCTCTCTCTTTAACTTGGTAAAACTATCTATCTTTAAGATAGACTATCCCTACTCCCCTTTTGATTTGGTAAAATTGTTTATCTTCTAGATAGAACTTTGTCCCTCATTAAAACTATCTTTTTTTTAGTACATTCATCTGAATATATTCCACATGGTAAAATAGCAAAACGTAAAATTCATTTAATTTCATCATGATGCAAATATAAAAGATATCAAGGTTATGGTATGACAAATAAGAAATATACAAAATGTTTTAGCATACTTTTAACAAATTAGATACATAACGATAACTTAAATCAATGGAGATGATACCAGTGCAATTTTGACAGAAGTTAGATAGTTTTACCAAATCAGAGTCAACAAAGGAGAATAATTCCACCAAATTGGCTGTAAAGTTTCTTTTAAGTGGTGAAAATTGTATATGTTTGGAGATGTTTTGCCAAAATATATTTTTATTACATTGAAATGACCTAAAACACTTACCAGCATAAAATTAACAAACTTTGAATTTCAAATGTGATTTTCTCAAATCGCTGTATTTCAAGTTATATAGTTTTACCAAATGAGGGCCGTGCTGCCCAGTGTCATGTGCCCTTTTTCTTTAAATTGACCTTGTATTTACGCGTGCGTCTCTTACGTGCATGACGCACAAGGTTGTTTGCGCTACAGATAAAAACACGCAGCACGCGATGCAAGAAAACGCCGATGTTTTCACGCGCGCAGGACATCGTTCCCTGCGCAACCTCAAAACAATTCAAAGAACACTTTTCATCAGTTACTGAAACCGGACAACATGGCTGTGACACGTCGTCGTACTCGCTCTCGATCACCTGCAAAAAGTCGTTCCCAAAGTAGACGAAGGAGAAAATCTCCAGCCAGAAGACAAGCAGCAAGTGCTCCAAGCGTTGTTGACGCTATTAATGCTCTTGGTGGCAAGAATGGATCTTCAAGTGCAGCAATTTTGAAGTACATCAGCGCAAATGGAGGAGGTCGGGCAACTGGTGCACTTCGTCTTCGTGTCTTGGCTAATCTGAGACGTGGAGTCGCCTCTGGAGCTCTTGTGCGATCCACTGGAGGTTTTCGTGTAGCTGCTGCTCAAACTGCTGCCCCGGCCGCTGCAAAGGTAAGTTAAATATTGTAGGGATATTTCTTAAATTAAAAAGTCGTCGCCACCTCTGGCTCTGCGACAGGACAGGTCATCGAATTCAAATTGAGCACGCGGTGAGCAAAATATTAAAAATTATGGGATTTGATACAACTGATTTAATACAAAGAGGGGAGATGATTAAGTTTAGGACTTTAGGACCCTGTTTATATTTAAAAAGAATAACAGTAAAATTAAATAAAACATACATGATAAAGGCAATGGTGTAGTTTAGGACCCTGACCCTGTTCATAATAAGGAACAAAACAGCTTCTATTGTTTAAAGTCAAAAATAACATACGGTATTCGGTAATTCTAAATCATCAAGGTTCAATAAATCCCATATCAAGTTTATCCATCAAGCTAAACTTACCATAAAAGCGATTTTACCTTCATCTTTAGGCCCAAATGTCCGACTTCCGCGATTGTCTCCATTCCTGTGTATTTGATCACCGCGTAATTTAACACGACATTCAACCAACCAGAGATCGCGTTCTGATATCCCGGCGCAATAAATAACCAACCAGCGAGCGTTTAAACGTTCTGCACTGTGCAATCATCAAAAATGGCCGATCACAGCTTTATTTTTGCTTTAAAATCTCACTCTTTTATGAAAACTCGGCAATCTTTCCGACATTTAAACTACATTTTGGAGCTTCATCGGATACAGGCGAGTTTTCTGAAATTTGCAAGCATTTTTAGCAGTGTTTGGAGACAAAACATTGACAAAAATAGTCAATTTTAGTACTTTTTACAAATTGTTTTAACCTTGTTGTTTTACCCCATAATTTCCCTCATTATTCGAAGCCTTGCTCTCCTTCCGAAATATTAAACTTGTTGTCTAGATAACGTTTTAACTATTTTAGCTTCTTTGGTTCATTTAGCTTGATGAATTAGTGACTTTCAGTCTAAATATCTAAAATCCCCCCAAAACCTGGCAGCCTACAACAACTTCATGAACTTAAAAAAATACTGGAAAGCATTGTTATTATAATCGCGTGAAGAAAACCTTTTCATTTTTACGCGTCTTGTGCGCCGAGGTTAAAATACAAACGCAA
>JXSR01S028443.1:22023-54576 GCA_000969725.1 Ophiothrix spiculata | reverse complement strand
ACGTCATCATGGTGCAATCTGTGTTCTTGTAATGCAACGATAGATATATTATATCGGGATGCCAGTGAAACCAATTCACCCATCTTAGCTGTTGAGTTTAGTGTTCTTACATTGACTTAATAGATATATAAAATCAATTGGAAATGGCATAAAAACCCTTGTATTAGGCCAAAAAAAAAGTTGTTTGGTTGTCCTCGACCGCCCGCCCCTATTTTTTGAAAATGGTAAAAAGTTTTTACTGTACAAAAGTATTCCGCCCCTAGTTTTCAGATTTCCAAAAAAAAGTGGAAAAGTTGAGAATTTTCATTTTTTGAAAATATAGGTTAAGTAAGTTGCTGTTTTCATTTTGTTTCCATTTAAAACTGTTTTTAAACTTGTATAAAGCAATTTTTCGGTACAGTAGACTTATTTGCATCTTTATAGAGGCCATAATTGTGTGTAATTTTGATTTACATTTGAAAAAAATCTAAAAAAAAATAATAACATCCGCCCGCCTGCACATTTGTTTGAAAACCTATAACCTGAAAACATACTATCCGGTTGCACGGTAATATTATAAGGTTATGAATAACTGACTACATTCTAATGAGATTTGTAGATGGGGCGTATTTGTATGAGGTCAATGAAGTCAGCCATGGTAATGGAAGATCAAATATCAGAAGAAACATTGATTTATATATATTGAATAAAATTATATGTCACATATACATGCATGAATCTTTGATGATTATAGGTCATTTATAAAAAATAGGTTTCTTAACATTTTTAATTATGCAGAAATACTTTCTGGCGGCAGTCTTAGATGATGCCTCTACAGAAACAAAAACAGCAATTCAGAGCAGCAGGTGAATAAGAAAGGGCAATGCTGTAACCATGGGAAATAACTTGCAACCATATTCTTTGTTAATGAATATGGATAATATATATATTGGTTAAAGACATCAGGAGAGCCCATTTAAATGGATGCCTGAGCAAAAAAGCAAATTTAATCTTCACCGAAAAGAGGCCATTAAGCCATAGATATCTTTAAAGAGGCTATATAATACCATAAACATCTTAAAGTATCCACGATCAGACAAAGATTATTAATGACCAGTTCATTCCATTTAACTTTTCAAGACTATTTTCAGGTGATACTGATTCACAAAACCAACAGAAGGTTATCATATGAAAGACAGAAAGTCGTGGCCATGTTTTTCATTACATATTTTTTTGTATGAAAAGAAGATTGACATTTCTATGCAGTTGCAAGTGGAGAGAAAAAACTAAAAAATCATGGCAAGCATTTATCCTCCCTAGTCTTGCTCTATTTCCATCATACAAGGCTTGCTATGTTTTGATCAGAAATGGACATCCGCAAAACATCAACTGTCTCTGCATGACCTGATTCTAAACCAAACCTCTCAATATGTCAAACCCATGTTTGCAATAAATCTTAATTTGTACCTTTTCAATACCAACAAATTCATTGCTGAAACTATAAATTTCCTCTCAAGACACCAAAACAAACAATTGAAAACCTATTTATGTGGGGTGCTCTGACAAATAAGCAGAACGATTTTATTTTCAAAATTGAGTTAATCACACATAATATTTCAAGTTTTTGAATGATATATCATACTTTGTTTATTCTGTTCTTCATTTTACATTTAAAGAGCTAAAGTCCATGACAGTCTAGTGTACTACAGTCCACACAATATCTAACAATAATAATTAGCAGCAAATCAAGTTTAAAGTTGTTAAAACATGAAAGTGTACAACAGCAAAATGTGGTCAATTACCTTTAAATAATTACATTTCCCAACAGTTTTGACTATAAAAACTTATGGTATAGTTAAAATAATATGCAGGAATGCCTTTTACACATACAAAAAATGACCTCACTATCAGAGGTCATTTGCTCAAAATCTTCATTCCTGACTTTCTGCTCATTTTGTAGGAGCATCCTTCAAATTGTATTTATTATAAAGATTAGCATTTGAAAAGACATATTACTCTCATTTGTTTTATAAATTCAATGACCAAGTCATCAAAATCTGACAGTTCTGTAGTAACCGCATTCATGTTAGTCAAGCCTTTATACTGGACTTTTGAGAATAAGCAAAGGGTGAAATGGTACCTTTTGAGAATATAATGAAGCTTGATTACGTGAGCTATCAAAGAGGCAAATTAATGTACATCTAAACAATTGAGCAACAACAATAGGATATTACCAATATTAGCATAAATCCAGCAACTTTCATTAATGTTTAATTTGTTCTGGTTAATTTCAAGAGTTTGTATTCTGTCTTAAAATCAACCAAAAGTACGATGACGCCATAATCCTCTCAAGACGCCTTAAATCTAATTCTAATAATTGCTTTATAATGATAAATGACATCAAAATGGCTATTTGAGAAAATGATGAATTGGTTCCTATTACATTATACCCAATGGGCGATTCATCACCTATTTGACATTTCTTTAGTTTTTGAAATTGAGTTCAGACTTTTCCATTTGTGAACTGGATAACAATCAAATAAAGATATTAGTACACCATAAAGAGATAAAAAATGATAAACTATATCTTTTAACATTTAGCATCAATATTGTCGTTACATTTAAAGGTTTCACAATATTGAGAGCCCGAAACAAGGGCTAGTTTCAGTGTGATTAAAGTTAAATAAGGACAAGTTATAACAAGAAGCACTCAAATCATCACATGTGACAGGTGAAAGTTCCTTTACTGTCCTTAAAAAGGCAATCTTATCTAAAAATAGTTGAAGAAAACACAAGTTGTGTTCATGACTTGAAAACAAAGAGAAATAATTAAAGAAATACAGGTCGTGTTTATTACTTGATTGTAGGTTTTTACTAACTTTACCAATTTAGATGTAGACAGGGAAGAGTAACAAAAAGAAAAAATCTGGTGACAAATACAACGTATTTGTAACAGGTGTATCTCTCAATATCTGGCTGTGTGATTAAGCTAAACAAGCACAGACAACTACATCTAATCACACCCTCAAGATATATAGCAATGTTTCTCATCATAGGATGCAATCATTACAGCTTTGTATAAAAGAGCAGAAGCACAGCTAAAATGAGGTTCACAATCTTACTTATAGAAAAATGTTTCTGTAAAAAGAGGCCCAGGTTATGTAATGAAAAAAACTAGTTGAAAGGAAATTCAGAATAACACAGAGATACCGAGGTAAAAGCAAAATGTTTCTTCCCTGGAGGCCCAATTTCCATGCAATTACTAATTTAAGCAAGTTGCAGTGAGCGCGATCTAATATTGCTTGATTAGTCTTTTCAAGGAGCTGCAACATTAATGGGGCAGATTTATTAAGCTTTGAGTCAACTAATAGGAGAAAATTACAAATCTCTATGTGTCTCAAGTGGCTGAGGAAATTTGCAAATGGCATTTTTGTCTGACCAGCCAGGCTTGACTCGTGAATGATAGATTATACTGGCTATGCTGGGTTTTCGTCTTGATATTGTGCAAAGAAAGTTGCGTTGGCATAATGTACAGTACCAAATGACCACATTGGCTAAGGAAATGTTTGAATTGATAAAAAACCACTCCTCAGTGTGGGTTCAAGCTTGGATGATGCAATGAACAGGGTTGAAAAAAGGATTAAAGAAATCTGAAGAGATATGTTACAAGAGTTCACTTAAACTAAAAAATAGACAATTTTCCAGTTTGGAAAATTCTTAATCCTGTTACTGTGTTGGGTATAACTTTCCCAAACAAAGTCTTGGACATGGACTGATACTTCCATTCCAGGTTCCATTTATAAATTCACTCATGTCAGTTGGCAATATACATCTTTTGGATTACGAAACTTTCAACAACACTTCCAAAATTTGGAATAGATTACATAAGATCATTAATGTCACTGTACAAAGTGCATACTGTAACAATCTGATTGGTCAATTAGAAAAAAATCTGAAAATTCCTGTGGCAAATGCCTTAATGTGTATACTGGTGAAGTACAGACCAATTCAAAATGAGTGGGAAAAAAAAAGAAAAAACATTAGTACTTTTATGCTGTAAAGAACCTTGAGAAAAAGGATTGAACAACCCGCCTGCAATATACTGTGTACAATTGATTTGTAAGTTCCTTCAAATCAATTTTAGGAAACAAAAACACCACAATGCAACCTCTGGCATGGTTATCTGAAATAACGGTTCAATTTCTACTTCACTTGATAAAAATACATTGCAAAATAAGTTGAAGGAGCAACTAAGTCTGCGGTATAGGTGAGAAGCTATTGACTATCATACCCAAGCATTATGGGTTGAATTCAAGTATTGACTTCAAAGAGTAAGAGATCAATTAATACCCATCTGTAAATAGCACATTTCTTGTAAGCAGGTTATGGTCTCAAGAGCTCATAATCCAGATATATTTAGCATGCACTAGCACTCAATTTGATTTTTTGAGACACTCAATGTGACTGAACAAATCAAAATGAATAAATTTAAGATATTCAAAAACCAGCAGTTTTAGTTTCTACAACATTTTGACAATAATAACAAGCAAATCTTTTTAAGTCTTGCTTTTTTTAGAGACATTTCATCTATGCAAGTTTTGCAAAAACATCCATTTATGTTTCAAATCAAATATGTTTATAAAATGTATCAGATTAACAGAATTCCATCTTTATTAAATATTTTACCAAATTTAAAACAAAATGCTAGTTTTAAATGCTTGTTGCTTTGCTTTTCACCTGCACCACCAGGCATTATATGAACTTAAAGTTCACATGAACTGCATTAACATGCTTCCTTTAAAGCTCTGAGTTAAAGCTTTGAGTTGGTACTTTCTGGAAATATATTAAAGCTTGATCGATGTGAGCTAATGAAGAGGCAAATTATACATCTAAACAATTGAGCAACAACAATAGGATATGAGCAATAATAGCAAATATCAAGCATCTTTCATTAATGTTTAATTTGTGCTGGTTAATTTCAAGAATTTGGATTCTGTCTAAAAATCAACCAAAGTACAATGACGCCATAATCCGTACCAGACACCTTAAATCTAATTCTAATAATTGCTTTATAATTGATGACATCAAAATGGCTATTTGAGAAAATGATGGATCGGCTCTTATTACATTATACCCAATGGGCGATTCATCAGCTATTTGACATTTCTTTAGTTTTCAAAATTGAGTTCAGACTTTTTCATTTGTGAAATGGATAACAAGGAAATATAGATATTAGTACTCCATACAGAGATAAAAAATGATTAATTATATATATCTTTTAACATTTAGAATCAATGTTGTCATTACATTTAAAAGGTTTAATCTATATGTAATCCTCATCATATTGAACTGAACACTAAATGCACATATAGTGTTAGGACTCGGTGGTACACAGTGAGGAACGTTCCACTGTGCACCCACTTCCCCAAATGGAACCCTTGTGGGTGGTAAAAGAGTTGCAAATGGAAGTCTTAAGGAACATAAGTCTCTACACTCTTTTTCAATCTCAGCTCCCCAGGGTTGTAACTTATCTGTATTTTCTTAAACTTCAAAACAACATTCTATTCCAATAAATCATAGTACAGGGTGGATCAAAAAACTTAGAACCCAAGTTCAAGGTAATTTTTCAGACAATAATTGTACCTCAATGAACTTGAATTTGCACAGGAATTATTGATTATACCTTTTAAACCATCCCTGAAAGTTTTATGCTATTTGCACTATTAGTTCTTAAGATACAGCTCTTTATGTAAACCGTCCTACAAAGGGGCTTGTCCACAAAGGCTTTTCTTCTCTTTTGTCTTCAATCTGATCCCCTTGATCTGCACCGTATTTGGTTCCACACGTGTTGTACTGCATGTTAAATTACGCATGTTTATCTTATGAAAGTGATTGATCATCAATTTTAAATTGAATGATGTATCTGAACATAGCTTCAGATCGTGGAGACCCCGTTTCATCAACGTAATGGTGCAGTTCATATTACTTGTTCATACAAGAGGCCTATTTCCCAACACAGTGCTAAGACTAAGTCACTCAATCATTGTCAGATTGATTTCAGGAACTTAGATGCTGTAAAGTGACGAGGTCTTCGAAAGATCAGCTAGGTAAATGCATTAAAAAAGCCTCCAATTCGACCTGGGGGTTGCCTATAACACAACATGCAGTGCAATAAGTGCATGTTAGAGTACTTAAATCGATTACACATCAAAGTTGTGTAATCCATTGAAGGGTTGAAGTCAGAAGGAGAGAGGACCTATCGTGGACAAACCAGTTTGAAGCAATATTTTAATAAAGAACTGAATCTTAAAATCCAATGATCAAAACTTGATAAAAATGCAGGAATGATTTAAAACCTATCCCACATGATGTATCTGTCACCTGAAGTTGAAAGTAAAAAATGACTTGGGTTTTGAGTTTTATGAATAGTGGTGCAGATTGGTGAAACCTATGTTCAAATTGGGGTACAAGTATGAAATTTGGCACAAATATAGAGAATGACTTACTAAACAATTCTGGATATAGACCCAAAAATAATTTTTCCAATATGGCCGCCAAATCCAAAATGGCCGCCAAAATAAAAATAAAATAAGGACTTTTTGGTATGGAAGCATAAAAGAGCAACTATTTGGCCTTAAATCTATATTTCAATAATTATTTTTTCTAACATTGAATTGTTATGACTGTTATGAATATTTCAAGCATGGCCATCAAATTCAAAATGGCTGCCATAGTGAACATAGAATAAACAAGCAATAAGTCTGTTCTGAATTTAGATAAGCTTGAAATGTTTATTTTTGAACATATGTGAAAGAGAAGAACTACTGGCAATACAGTATGGCTGAGCTATATATTAAATACCCCTATAATACCCACCAAAAAATAAAATATGATTTAGTCTGAAACATTTGATCTCACCAACTGCTTCAGTCCAGTGAAAAGAAACAAGTTGCCTCTCTTTAGCTGCCCACAATCAATACTGCATCAAATGAGAAACAACAAGTCCAGTCACTAAATTCAAAGTAAACTTGCTCTCTTTTCTCTCGACTATGTAAATCCTGTCAGGTACAAGATGGAAACATTGATGATTTCTTCTCCCACGAGGATCAAGCCTGCCCACCTTCACTCTCTAAGTTTGGGTCTTACGCACAGAAACTAAAGCTGACCTAACAGAATGTCTTGAAAAACAATGCCCTGAATCAGTCAGAGACTGCCCTGAAGGTGATGTCAAGCTTATCAACGGTGCAGCAATTTGTCAACATCTTGAAACCTGGATCTGCTAAAACGTTCCTCGAGTATGCCGAAAATGTTTACTTACCATTCATTGAGTCCAAGTTACGGAATACCAAGAGACTGGATGACATTTGGGATGAATATCTTGCTGATAGTCAATGACAAGACAACATCGGGGGAAAGAGAGCACGTAGACGTGTTGGACCAAATGTCAAGATTCCTGGCAACTGGGCTGAATTTCTACGAGTAGATGAAAACAAAACAGAACTGTTTGCCTTCTTTGCTGAAAAAAACTACCACGATCAAAAGTGATCAACAAGATGTGTACTCTACAATTGGCATTATGTAATTCAGACAGACAAGACACAGAGACCAAACAACCATGTTTACATGAAGAAGCCAACACAAGCCTGTTGCTGCATGTTGCAGACACTTCTATGCGTGGATACAAATTAGTGATAATTCGTACGGTGGATACAGACGTACTAGTGTAATCAATAGCTCTCTTTTCCAAGATGAACCTTGGTGAATTATAGGTGGCATTTGGAACAGGAAAACAGCCCATACCATAGAAAATTCACTGGGTACAGAAAAGGCCCAGTCACAGCTTATACTTTATGCATTCACTTGTTGTGACTAAACATCCTCCTTCCTACAAAAAGGAAAGAAAACAGCTTGGGACACCATGAGAATTTATCCAGAACTTGTCTGAACATCTGTAGCATTAGGAAAATCTGCAAAACAAGAGACATTGAACAATCACATGCCAACACTTGAAAAATATGTGATCATGATTTATGATGAGACAAGCACAATCAAAAAGAATATTATTGTTCACTGAGAAGGGAGATCCATTGACCTTATGTCCTACATATTCAGCTCTTTAGCATGCAAAGCGAGCTGTGTACCAAGCTGGATATGTCTGGAGACAAACATTGCTTCGTGCACCTGAACTGCCAGATCCAAGTGAATGGGGTTGGGAGAAGCACACAAGAGGAAAGTTGCATGTGTGGGAACCAGTTTGATCTGAATTACCTGAACCGTCAAAGATATGCCAAGAACTTCTCAAATGCTGGTGCAAGCCTGTAGGTGATGCCAACGTGTACATGTGCAACTTACTTACTTATGGCGAGTGGTGTCCTCGAACCACAATGGCCCTCCAAAGCTTCATGTCACCCATGGCTGTTTCAATTTCTGGTCCTTCCAAACCAGTATCCTTCCAAACATCTGCATATGTGAGGGGTGGTCTGCCTGGTTTTCTTTGCCTATGTTTAGGATTCCCAAGTGCACCAATTCTGATACAGGAGCTTGCTTGCTTCTGTAACAGTGGCCTGCAAAACAATTTCTTTTCTCTTATTTTTAAGAGATATTTGGTAGTTCTCCAGTTCTCCATACTGTTCCTTGTTGGTTTTATGCTGTTTCAAGGGAATATTGTAGATCATTCGCAGCATCCTTGTGTACCAACCATTAAGGCCTTTCCCAGCTTTTCAGGTAATTGTCCTTACTTCCCATCCATAAAGAAGGTCTGATGTGACTGTGGCTGCGAAGATGGCATAATTCAAGGCATTTGGCAGAGCTGACTTCCAGATCTTAGTTAGCTTGTTACATGCTTTCCAGGCAATAATTGCTTTGCGTACTTTTATATCCTGTTCTGTGCTTGACATGCACGCTCCAAGATATCTAAAATCTTCCTCAAGGTTGGATCCATCCCTTGTCTTGATAGAGATTGGTAGTTTTTGGTTGTAGGCCATTATGTTGTCTTTTTGGTGTTCATTTTTAGTCCTACAGATGATACAGATTTTTCTACTCTATGGAGAAGATATTGCGCTTGATGAATCTTCTCTGACAGTGGGGCTTTGTCATCTGCAAAGTCTAAGTCAGTAAGCACTTTTTGGCCAACTCTCCTGCTTTGCCTCTTGACTAGTTGGAAACCAAGTTCTTCCTCATTTCCATTTATAGCTTTCCTCATTGCATAGTCTAGGGCAATCACAAAAAGATATGGTGCTAAAGTGTCTCCCTGTAGTACTGAGGCTAGAATATTGAAAGCCTCCGTCTCTCCATCAGGTGTTATCACTTTAGCCTTAGTGCCTTGATACATGATTCCAACAGTATCAACAGTCTCTTTAGGAATTCCATAGGCCCTGATAATTGACAACATTTTACCATGGTGGATAGTGTCGAATGCCTTCTTGAAATCAATGAAAGTGATAATAGCAGGCAAGTTGTTCAGTTTCACACCTTCGATAATACGTCTGAACGTTCTTGAGTTCAAGACAACAGATCATGTGTATGTATCCACTTAACAATGTGGGATAACAGACTGGAAGCTACGGTGTGTCAAATTTGTTCAATGTTATAATTACAAACTAAACATACATGTAGCTGCACCATTTGTTCTGTTCAACTGATTATAGCAAGCTTCTATGTTAAATAAGAAATTTGGCTGCTGTTTTGAACTATGAATTCACATATATGATGTAGCTTAAGAAATGTAACTATGCTTCACTCCATCATCACAAGCGGGAAAACGCAAAATTTCAATTATTCAAATATTATTATTTTACGCTTGTATTTGATGACATATTTTGGCGGCCATTTTGAATAAATGGCAGCCATTTTCTTTCAGTTAGCAAGTAAGATTTTGCATGAAAGGGTTATAAGATAGTAAGATAGTTAAATTTATCGTTACATGACACATAAAGTTATTGTGCTGTAGATTTTTATTGGTTTCATAAAAAAATCTAAATTTTGCAGAAAATTTTGGATTTTTGGCGGCCATTTTGGATTTTTTGAAGCCATTTTGTTAGTAAACATGTTAGATATAGCTTCAGAAATGCCTTGGATAATTCATCTTAACATTAAAAGTGAAACAAAGTTCAAATGTCTTTATTTTATATTATCTTAGGCTTGTATTCATTGAAATGTATATTTTGGCGGCCATTTTGAATTTTTGGCGGCCATCTTGGAAAATTATTTTTGGGTCTATATCCAGAAATGATCAGGAAGTCAAACTCTACATCTGTGCCAATTTTCACACTTGTACCCAAAATGTAACAATCTTGCCTATATGCTTCACCAATCTGCACCACTAGAACCACCCTGTATACTTTAATACATGAAAATAGGTTCTCAGTGTGAAAAAAGTTATTACATGAAGTACCCAAATCATCACATGTGACAGGTGTAAGTTCCTTTTTTGACTTTGAAAAGGCAATCTTATCTGAAAATAGCAAGAAAAGTGGAACAAAATACAAATTGTGTTTATGACTTGAAAATAATTAAAAATAATTAAAGAAATACAGGTTGTGTTTATTACTTAATTGTAGGTTTTAACTAACTTGGCCAATTTAGATGTAGACAGGAAAGAATAATGAAAAGACAAAATCTGGTGACAAAATACAACGTATTTGTAACAGGTGTATCTCTAAGTATCTGGCTGTGTGATTAAGATAAACAAGCACAGACAACTACATCTAATTACACCCTCAAGATATATAGCGATGTTTCTCATCATAGGATGCAATGATTACAAGTTTGTATAGGAGAAAAAAGCACAGCTAAAATGAGGTTCACTGGCTTACTTATAGGTAAATGTTTCTGAAAAAAAAGGCCCAGGTTATGCAATAAAAAACTACTTGAAAGGAAATCCAAAATAGGAACATTGAGGTAAAAGCAAAATGTTTCTTCCCTGGAGGCCAAATTCCATGCAATTACTAATTTAAGCAAGCTGCAGTGAGCGCGATCCAAGATCTAATATTCCCCCGATTAGTCTTTTCACAGAGCAGAAACTTTAATGAGGCAAGATTTATTAAGCTTTGAGTCAACTAATAGGAGAAAATTACAAATCTCTATGTGTCCCAAGTGGTTGAGGAAATTTGCAAATGGCATTTTCATCTGACCGTCCAGGCTTGACTCGTGAATGAGAGATTATACTGGCAATAGTGGTTTTCTATTCAGATATGCAGAGAACGTTGTGTGGCCATAATGAACAGGAACCAATGACCATTTTGGCTAAAGACATGATTGAATTAATTGATGAATGAGAAATCACACATCATTGTGGATTACAGCTTGGATAATTCAATGTAAAGTGTTCAAAATGAGATACTGAACATGCTTTAATAGCAAGCATGTTTACAAGAATTCCTCTTGACCTTAAAAGGGATAATTGTTCAGTTTTGAACATTCTTAATTCTGGTGGTAAAAAAACCTCGCCTTGATGCAGTTACCACCGCTCTGCTTATGGTCTGAACCTGTTGGTTCCAAAGACTCACATATGTGCTGGTGACAGAGCCTTTTCAGTGGCAGCGCCTCTTTTATGGAACTCTCTTCCAGCTGAAATTCGTCGGGCTCTTAGTGTTCAGACATTTAAGACTCTGGTTAAGACTCATTTGTTTAATTTGTCATACAATTGTTAATGTGTTTCTTTTTGTGTACAGCGCTTTGTACCCACTGGAAAAGGCGCTCTATAAATGCCTGTTGTTATGTTATGTTATGTTATGTTACTGGTTTTTTTGGTACTGGTGTGAGTATAACTTTCTCAAAGGTCTATATTGCTATTTGGGGTCCCTTTTACAAATTTACTCATGGTAGTTGGTAATTTTACATCTTTTTGAAATCATGAAACTTTCACTAACACATGTAAATTTTTGATTTAATTGCATAAGTTCTTTAGTGCCAGTGTAAAAAGTGCATATTGTAATTTTTCAAACAATTTAGTCAATTTGAAAGAATCTTAAAAAACTTCTGTAGTAAGCGTCTTAAAGTGTTAACTGGTGGAATACAGATTGATTCAAAATGAGTGGGGCAAACAAACGCACTTTTATGCTGTAAAGAAACTGGGGAAAAGGGATTGCACAACAACGTGCCTACAATTGATTTGTAAGTTCCTTCAAATCAATTTTAGGGAACAAAAACACCACACGGCAACCTCTGGCATGGTTATCTGAAAGAATGGTTCAATTTCTACTTCACTTGATAAAAATACATTGTAAAATACTTGAAGGAGCAGCTAAGTCTGCGGTATAGGTGAGAAGCTATAGACTATTATACCCAAGCATTATCGGTTGGATTCAAGTATTGACTTCACAGAGTAAGAGATCAATTGATACCCACCCGTTTCTTGTAAGCAGGTTATAGTTAAGATATGGATATTTTTAGCATGTCTTAGCACTCAATCTTATTTTTTTCTTTAGAGATATTCTCAAATTTAAATGCTTAAGTTTCAAATTCATATATGTTTATAAAATTTTAACAGAAAAAATATATGTACTCAATCAAACCTTCTTGTAACAGACTTCAATATAAGTGGAGCCCAACTACTCATCTAAATTACTTTGGTCGGCCGCCAACAAGGCTTTCTCACTAGCTGCACCAGGTTTATGGAACGAAATACCCATCACCACTCGCTCCTCCTGCTGTATACTTTTAAACAGGCACTTTATCCTCACTAGTTTGATCATTCTTGTAGTTTATTAATGTTTTCTGTATGCTTTGTTCTTCTGATTTTGTGTGGTTTCATGCGCCATGATCTAAATGAAATGGCGCTTTAAAAAATGCCCAGTTGTATGTATGTATGTAATTTTCTTAATAAAAGTATGAAACAATTTCTTAAATTGTATATACAGTTCTATTGCAAAATCCTGACAAACCTAATTGGATCTATTTTCTATAAAATTGTTATGTGCTTTGCTGGTTTCATCTGCACCACTAGGCCTTGCTTGTACTAAAAGTTCTTGATGTGCAATTCTTATGTGAATGGTGTAAACATGATTCCGTTAAGGGTGTGCCATGCATGGCTCGCTATTTAAAATATCAACTCTTGGGTTGTTGAATAGCTATTTCTTAACAATTATATTGATGTGTTGTTATTTTGTTTACATCTCCAAAACATCCAAAAGAATTGTGCTTTGTTGGGTCTCTCTTGGTAAGTAATAAGCATCACATATACAAATTACAATGTTTCAAACTGATTATCACACTATAATACTTTGAATTAATGTAAAATGTAGACTTTTATAATTGATACTTGGAATTTACAAGATCATATTACAAAAAATGTCATTTTCAAAATGAAACAGATAAAGGAGATAAATGTGTATAAAATCTTTATTTAATAGGTGATATATTAAGAATGTTTATAGTACATTTCATTTGTAACCCACTTGTTACCTTGCAAGAAATCTTGAGTGTTTTGAAATGAATCAAGGTGTCTGTTCCTATACTTAAGAAGTGGCTATGTCAGCGCATTTTTACATTGTTTACTAAATTCCTGAGCTGGATTAAAAGCTACATTATTGACAATGTTTTTGAAATATTCATCAATGTGGACAGAATTCCTCATATCCCTAGAAAAAGTACTACTCAAGTTAACAGTTTCTCAAAGTATGGCACCAGCTTGTGAACATGGCTATATCCCACAACTTCCTCTGCAGACAGCTAAACAAAACAATAAAAAGTTTATATTAGTATCAAAGTATCATAAAATGCATATTTGAAGAAGATAGATCAGTCTCATTATTCATATGATATGACCAATTGATCAAAATCTGACACTTCCCTGGATACCTCATGTGCATTGCTAGTCCATCCTTTATAACAGACTTGTGGGAATAGGCACTTGGGTGATATAAGATGGTGCCTCTATCAAATATAAAAGGCAATTCAAAGCAGCAGGTGAAAAAGAAAATGGCAAATGTTGTCGTCATGGGGAATAACTTGCAAATGTATTCTTTGTTAATGAATAGGGATAAAATATATTGGTTAAGACATTAGTAAAGCTGATTTCAATATATCCAGATGAGTGGCAAGTTATGAATCAAAGCTTGTCTACATCAAAATGAGGTTATGAGACCATCAATATCTAAATCTCGATATTTAAGACAGACATGGATTATCTATGACCAATGGATTACTCCATTTAACTTTCCATGACATTTTTCTGGTGGTCTATTTAGGTGATACAAAACAATAGCAACTGTTGCAACATGGTTTAACAATTGGCATGTGCTATATTACTGAAGTCAATCAAATCTCTTGTACAATTGTTGCGTCATTTGTCAAATTCTGATATTGCATTTGATTCTAAATTTCCATTGTCCAATAAGTTCTTAAATAAGCCTGAAATTCAATTAGACAATAAAATATTATATTTGTTTCTATAAATCTACTGTATTCTCAAACTAATTTTTACATGGAAGTCTGACATTTCCATTTGCCTTTTATAGATGGAGAAAAATAAATTCTTTGTGAGACACACACACGCACTACAGCAAAAGGTACTTTTAAGTCAGAAAACCATATTCCAAGAGACCGGCCGCTGAAGTTGGAAATAGTGATGAACAGGTCCCAGGGTCGATTTTTTTAATCTCCTCATTTATAAATACTATCTTTGAAGTATATTCTGCCAGATATTAATGCGCAAAAACACATGTGCAAATTTGATGATTATTTTGACTAATATTCAAAGCCTTTTCTTTATATGGTGTTATTTACTGTCAAAAAATGCACCTTGTTGCTAAGACTATCGTCTGCTAACTGCAATCACCACCGATGATTGGTTTAGTCGTAGTCATGAATAATTCATTTTTTTTCTCAGAATTACTTTTTTCAATCGGGCTTTCCATCAAAAACATTTTGCACATAAGTCCAAAACAGAATGTCCTATACTGTGGTGTCATTTTAAAGCTGAGATCACAGGCTACCAAAAACTCATTTTCATTTTCCCCCTTAAGCTTCCTTTTGCTGTAATGCGTCACATATAACCTATCATCCCTGGTCTTGCTCTTTTTGTATCATAAACGAAGCTTGCTAATTGTAAGTGAGAAATGGTCACCACAGACTTTCAACTGTCTGTGGATGACCTGATTCTAAACCACATCATCTGCCAACCTCTTTAATAAATCAAATCCATGTTTGCAATTCATTTCAATTTATACCCTACCAATACCAACTACTTCATCCTTGAAATTCATAAAGCTATACATAAAACATCATTAATATTGTCTCTCATAATTTGCTCTCCAGACACCCAAACAAACCATTGAACAAGATATGTGGTTTCATTATCAAAATGTATATGATGATCATTTGAAAATGACAAATTAGCCTCATTTGTTTTATATATTCAACGACCAATTCATCAAAATCTGACAGTTCTGTAATAATTGCAACACGCATGTTCTTAGTCAAGCCGCTATAATGGACTTCTGGGAATAAGCACAAGGGTGAAATGGTACTTTCTGAAAATTTGTTGATTAACATGAGCTTTTACCCTTTTGATCTGATAGAACGCTTGAGCATTTCCAATGGAGCTTACAAGAGAACGCTCTGGCGTTCCAATTCATATTGAGTGTAAATTATTTCAGTATGGGTTATATACACATATATTACAATTCAGGATTGAAAGGGTTAAGAAGAGACAATCAATTACACAATAATAACTGCAAAGCATCTTTTTTGAAGTCATTGACTTAAAGTCAAAGGTCATTGTTTTGGGCCAAAACAAACACCGATGGTTTTACATACATACATACATACATACATACATACATACATACATACATAACTAACTTCAGACATACAACATAACTAAATTATAGTTCAAACTTATTTTGCCATTAATAACTGTATTTTTTCATTTAAATTCTTTACTATTTTTCCTGTTATTTAAAAAAATTACTTCATCATCTGCTAAAATAATCAGTCATTTCAGGCACTGCTTCCATGTTGTGTTTAGTCAAAAATAACCTCCACAATATCATAGTGTGTGAATATTGTTGCATTTAAGGCATATCTGCAATTATTGTAAGCATGTTGCACCCGCAGGTCATTAGCAAAAGTCATTGTTACCTGATAATAACCATGCAGTTGTTTGTGTATTACTAGAAATAATCTAATAAGATTGGATCATGCTATTAAGCAGGTATTAATATACATCTACAAAATTGAGCAATAACAATTATAAAGTACCAGCAATACAACCAAATATCTACCTCTGTTAACAATTGATAAAAGTAAGTTTTAATTTGTTGTGGTTAATTTCAATCAATTTGGATTACTTATTAAAATCTATCAAAAGTACTATGACACTATTATTCTCCCAAGACACCTAGTCATCTAATAATTGCTTAAAATAATACATGACATAAATTTGCTTTTTGCAAAAATGATGGATTGGTTCTCATTACATTGCATGCAATGACCAATTTATCATCTATTTGACAGTTCTTAAGTTTTCTTGAATTTGCCTTTCATGAAGTGGATAACAAGCACATTTATACATACAATGGCCCTTCCATATCAATCAATCAATCAATCAATCAATCAATGATACAAGTACTTGCATAACATGCATACCCCATGAAGGAGTCTTAGAGTAAAGTTTCTTGCCCAAGGAAACAAGGAGACGAAAACCGCCCGGCCCGAGCTCGAACCCACAATCTCCTAACTTAGCTGAAATTTTAGGGTGCAAATAGTCTTGTTTCCTATCTGTACTTTCTTTAATCTATGGGTATACTATAAGGCAAAGGATGTTTCCTATCTGTACTTTCTTTAATCTATGGGTATACTATAAGGCAAAGGTAGTACAGTTGATTAATAATATATATTATTGTTATTAAGTTATTGCATTTTTGATAGTTGTATTGTACTAGTATGCATCATCTTTTATCTGATCACTAGCATTGTTTTCTTTCTTTTTTTCTTTGTGAAAAACATTCTGTCTCTTCAAAATATATTGTTCATACACATATATTCTCAGTATGTGAGAATATCATTAAGAACAAGTTATTACATGAATTACCTAAATCATCACATATGCCAAATATAAGTTCCTTTTTATCTTTGTTAAGCAATTCGTATCTGAAACTAGCAGGAAAAGTTGAAGAAAATACAAATTGTGTTGATTTCCAGATTGTAAGTTTTTATTAACTTCACCCAATTTGGAGTTAAACGGAAAAATAGCGGAAAGACAAATTCTGGTGACAAAATACAATGTATTTATAACAGGTGTATCTCTCAATATCTGGTTGTGTGATTAAGCTAAACAAGCATAGACAACTACATCTAATCACACCCTCCAGATATATAGCGATGTTTCTCATCATAGGATGCAATGATTACAGCTTTGTATAAAAGAACAGAAGCACAGGTTCACAATCTTTCTTATAGAAAAATGTTTCTGTAAAAAGAGGCCCAGGTTATGCAATGAAAAAACTAGTTGAAAGGAAATTCAGAATAACACAGAGATACTGAGGTAAAAGCAAAATGTTTCTTCCCTGGAGGCCCAATTTCCATACAATTACTAATTTAAGCAAGCTGAAGTGAACGCGATCTAATATTGCTTGATTAGTCTTTTCAAGGAGCTGCAACATTAATGGGGCAGATTTATTAAGCTTTGAGTCAACTAATAGGAGAAAATTACAAATCTCTATGTGTCTCAAGTGGCTGAGGAAATTTGCAAATTGCATTTTTTGTCTGACCGGCCAGGCTTGACTCGTGAATGATGGATTATACTGGCTATGCTGGTTTTTTTGTCTTGATATTGTGCAAAGACAGTTGCATTGGCATAATATACAGTACCAAATGACCAGTTTGGGTAAAGAAATGTTTGAATTGATAAAAAATCGCTCATCATTGTGGGTTCAAGCTTGGATGATGCAATGAATAGGGTTGAAAAACGGATTAAAGAAATCTGAATAGATATGTCACAAGAGTTCACTTAAACTAAAAAAGGGACAATTTTCCAGTTCAGAAAATTCTTAATCCTGTTACTATGTTGGGTATAACTTTCCCACACAAAGTCTTATTATGGACTGATACTTCCATTCCAGGTTCCATTTATAAATTCACTCATGTCAGTATGGAATATATATCTTTTGAATTACGAAACTTTTTACAACACTTCTAAAATATGGCATTGATTACATAAGATCATTAATGTCACTGTAAAAAGTGCATACTGTAACAATCTGATTGGTCAATTAGAAAAAAAATATGAAAATTTCTGTGGCAAATGCCTTGTGTATACTGGTGAAGTACAGACGAATCAAAATGAGTGAAAAAAAGAAAAAGAAAACACAGTAGTACTTTTATGCTGTAAAGAACCTTGGAACAAAGGATTGTACAACCCGTCTGCAATATTCTGTGTACAATTGATTTGTAAGTTCCTTCAAAACACCACACAGCAACCTTTGGCATGGTTATCTGAAAGAACGGTTCAATTTCTTCTTCACTTGATAAAAATACATTGCAAAATAAGTTGAAGGAGCACTTAAGTCTGCGGTACAGGTGAGAAGCTATTGACTACCATACCCAAGCATTATCGGTTGAATTCAAGTATTGACTTCAAAGATTTAGAGATCAATGATACCCATCCACATTTCATATTTCTTGTAAGGAGTTATTGTCTCAAGAGCTCATAATCCAGATATATTTAGCATGCACTAGCACTCAATTTGATTTTTTGAGACACTCAATGTGACTGAACAAATCAAAATGAATAAATTTAAGATATTCAAGAACCAGCAATTTTAGTTTCTACAACATTTTTACAATAATAACAAGCAAATCGTTTTAAAGTCTTGCTTTTTTTAGAGAAAAAAGAGACATTTCATCAATGCAAGTTTCGCAAAAACATCCATTTATGTTTCAAATCAAATATGTTTATAAAATGTATCAGATTAACAGAATTCCATCTTTATTAAATATTTTACCAAATTTAAAACAAAATGCTAGTTTTAAATGCTTGTTGCTTTGCTTTTCACCTGCACCACCAGGCATTATATGAACTTAAAGTTCACATGAACTGCATTAACATACTTCCTTTAAAGCTCTGAGTTAAACCTTTGAGTTGGTACTTTCTGGAAATATATTAAAGCTTGATCGATGTGAGCTAATGAAGAGGCAAATTATACATCTAAACAATTGAGCAACAACAATAGGATATGAGAAATAATAGCAAATATCAAGCATCTTTCATTAATGTTTAATTTGTGCTGGTTAATTTCAAGAATTTGGATTCAGTCTAAAAATCAACCAAAAGTACAATGACGCCATAATCCATACCAGACACCTTAAATCTAATTCTAATAATTGCTTTATAATTGATGACATCAAAATGGGTATTTGAGAAAATGATGGATCGGATCTTATTACCCAATGAGCAATTCATCAGCTATTTGACATTTCTTTAGTTTTCAAAATTGACTTTTCCATTTGTGAAATGGATAACAAGGAAATATAGATATTAGTACTCCATACAGAGATAAAAAATGATTAATTATATATATCTTTTAACATTAAGAATCAATGTTGTCATTACATTAAAAATGATTTTTTTTTTATAATTACAATTAGTATAGCTTAGTCTTTCATCGGAGAAATTTTGAGCAAAATCCGTCGAACCGTTCTTGAGAAAACGGGAATTCTAAAAATGCATCACTTTTATTTTTGGTCATATCTCAGAAACCAAATTATAAAAATGATTTTTTTTTCATAATTACAATTAGTATAGCTTAGTCTTTCATCGGAGAAATTTTGAGCAAAATCCGTCGAACCGTTCTTGAGAAAACGGGAATTCTGTAAGAAGACTAAATTTTTCTCCATTCCAATGGGTTTACCACAGTAACTCATGTTTATCATATCACATCTTTGTTACTATTGATCAATGTATCTTAAACTTACAAAGCAGACACAAACACAAAAAGATCACAAAATATGGCATAGAAGCTAAAACATGATTTTGATATCTTTTTCAGCAAGTAAGGCACCGTAATTCAATGTGCAGATTTTGCTCATTTGCAGTGTTAAATAAAAAAGAAAAAAACAAGCTCACGGTTTCTCAAGAAAACCATGGCAGAGATTTCCTTAAATGGAAAGTCTTTTTCGGAAATCTTTTGTGTTTTCTGAGTTATAAGCTTTTTTTTTCAACAAAAACTATAACATTGTCAACATATTCGAATCAAAATAACAAAGCATTTACTCACTTACTCGTGATAATTGGAATGTCTGTTAGTCTATTATAGCTCGTGTTCAATAAATTTGTTACAGTAAATTTCAAGTACCTCTGCTTTTCATATGTCCACAATCAGTTTCAAGGCACCTTTGTGTTAATTATCACAATGTTCCTGGTCCAATGCGATGTTCTAAATCCTGGATGATGAAGGGAGTCGAGTGTACATGTGATCAGACAAGCTTTCAAGTTTAAATCAGGTTTATTCAAATTCTGAATTTTCAGTTGCTGTTGTTGTTGTTGTTTTGTAGCAACTCTCCTGAAAGGCCGGTTCATCCATAAATGAAATGAGTTTTTAATTTAGAGTTGGCCTACTACTGTGATGACATGGTCATTTCAGGTCAATTATAGTTGCAAATATGAGTTACTGTGGTAAACCCCATTGGAATGGGGTAAAATTGGGTCTTCTTACAAAATTCTAATTTTCTCAAGAACGGCTGGACGGATTTTGTTACAAATTTCACCGATGAAAGACTTAACTATACTGATTATTATTATGAAAAAAGTTTTCATTTTAATCTATTGGTTTCTGAGATATGACCAAAAACAAAAGTGATGCATTTTTATTGGGACACCCTGTATAGTGTTATATGTTAGGACTCAGTGGTACACAGTGAGGAACGTTCCACTGTGCACCCACTTCCCCAAATGGAACCCTTGTGGGTGGTAAAAGAGTTGTAAATGGGAGTCTTAAGGAACATAAGTCTCTACACTCTTTTTCAATGTCAGCTCCCCAAGGTTGTAACTTATCTGTATTTTCTTAAACTTCAAAACAAGAAAGTTAAGGACAAGTTATTACATGAAGTACCCAAATCATCACTTGTGACAGGTGTAAGTTCCTTTTCTGACTTTAAAAAGGCAATCTTATCTGAAAATAGCAAGAAAAGTGGAAGAAAATACAAATTGTGTTCATGACTTGAAAATAAATAAAAATAATTAAAGAAATACATGTTGTGTTTATTACTTAATTGTAGGTTTTTACTAACTTCACCAATTTAGATGCAGACAGGTAAGAATAATGAAAAGACAAAATCTGGTGACAAAATACAACATATTTGTAACAGGTGTATCGCTCAGTATCTAACTGTGTGATTAAGCTAAACAAGCACAGACAACTACATCTAATCACACCCTCCAGATATATAGCGATGTTTCTCATCATAGGATGCAATGATTACAGCTTTGTATAAAAGAACAGAAGCACAGCTAAAATGAGGTTTCTGGAAAGAGGCCCAGGTTATGCAATGAAAAATTAGTTGAAAGGAAATCCAGAATAAAACATAGAGACATTGAGTAAAGAAAATGTTTCTTCCCTAGAGGCCCAATTTCCATGCAATTACAAATTTAACCAAGCTGCAGTGAGTGTGATCTAAGATCTAATATTCCCCTGATTAGTCTTTTCACAGTGCTGAACCTTTACTGAGGCAGATTTATTAAGCTCTGAGTCAACTTATAGGAGAAAATTACAAATCTCTATGTGTCTCAAGTGGTGCAGGAAATTTACAAATTGCATTTTCATCTGACCGTCCAGGCTTGACTCGTGAATGAGAGATTATACTGGCAATAGTGGTTTAATAATAATAATAATAATATCATTTATTCATGGTATGACTTGTTCAACATATACATGTAAAATACAATTATGTACAATTACAACTATTGATCTTTCACAAGGCCGTGATTACATAAAACATAAAAATCATTATTTACAAACATTAGTTAAAAGATAAATAGATTAACAACTTTTTAAAATAAAAGTTTTCTGTCCCGATATGCGGAGAAAGTTGTGTGGCCATAATGAACAGGAACCAATGACCATTTTGGCTAAAGACATGATTGAATTAATTGATGAATGAGAAATCAAACGTCATTGTGGGCTACAGATTGGATAATTCTATGTACAGTGTTCAAAATGAGATACTGAACATGCTTTAATAGCAGGCATGTTTACAAGAATTCCTATTGACCTTAAAAGGGATAATTGTTCAGTTTTGAACATTCTTAATTCTGTTACTGGTTTTTCGGTACTGGTGTGAGTATAACTTTCTCAAAGGTCTATATTGCTATTTGGGGTCCCTTTACAAATTCACTCATGGTAGTTGGTAATTTTACGTCTTTGAAATCATGAAACTTTCACTAACACATGTAAATTTTTGATTTAATTGCATAAGATCTTTAGTGCCAGTGTAAAAAGTACATATTGTAATTTTTCAAACAATTTACTCAATTTGAAATAATCTTAAAACTTCTGTAGTAAGCATCTTAAAGTGTTAACTGGTGGAATACAGATTGATTCAAAATGAGCGGAACAAACATACACACTTTTATGCTGTAAAGAATCTTGGAAAAAGGATTGCACAACAACATGCCTACAATATACTGTGAACAATTGATTTGTAAGTTCCTTCAAATCAATTTTAGGGAACAAAAACACCACACAGCAACCTCTGGCATGGTTATCTGAAAGAACGGTTCAATTTCTACTTCACTTGATAAAAATACATTGCAAAATAAGTTGAAGGAGCAGGTAAGTCTGCGGTATAGGTGAGAAGCTATTGACTATCATACCCAAGCATTATCGGTTGAATTCAAGTATTGACTTCAAAGAGTAATAGATCAATTGATACCCATCCGTAAATAGCACATTTCTTGTAAGCAGGTTATGGTCTCAAGACATGGACATTTTTAGTATGTCTTAGCACTCAATTTATTTTTTTCTTTAGAGATATTCTCAAACTTAAATGCTAATTTATATATGTTTATAAAATGTTAACAGAAAAAATATACGTACTCAATCAAACTTTCTTGTAACAGACTTCAATATAAGTGTTACATACAATTTTCTTAATTATAGTAATAAATGAAACAATTTCTTAAATTGTTAATACAGTTCTATTGCAAAATCCTGACAAACCTAATTGGATCTATTTTGTATAAAATTGTTATGTGCTTTGGTTTCATCTGCACCACTAGGCCTTGCTTGTACTAAAAGTTCATGATGTGCAGTTCTTATGTGAACGGTGTAAACGTGCTTCCGTTAAGGGTGTGCCATGCATAGCTCGTTATTTAAAATATCAACTGTTGGGTTGTTGAATAGCTATTTCATAACAATTATATTGATTTGTTGTTATTTTGTTTGTTGGGTCTCTCTTGGTAAGTAATTAGCATCACATATACAAATTTCCTCCAATGTTTCAAACTGATTATATCACACTTCATTTCACACTATAATAATTTGAATTAATGTAAAATGTAGACTTTTTATAATTGATTCTTGGAATTTACAAGATCATATTACAAAAAAATGTCAATTTCAAAATGAAGCAGACACAGAAGATAAATGTGTATAAAATCTTTATTTAATAGGTGATATATTAGGAATGTTTATATTTCATTTCATTTATAACCCACTTGTTATCTTGCAAGAAATCTTGAGTGTTTTGAAATGAATCGAGGTGTCTGTTCCTATACTTAAGAAATAGCTATGTCAGTGAATTTTTACATTGTTGACTACATTCCTGAGCTGGATTAAATAGCTTATACTATATTATTGACGATGTTTTTGAAATATTCATAAATGTGGACAGAATTCCTTATATCCCTAGAAAAATTACTACTCAAGTTAACAGTTTCTCAAAGTATGGCATCAGCTTATGAACATGGATATATCCCACAACTTCCTCTGCAGACAGCTAAACAAAACAATAAAAAGTTTATATTAGTATCAAAGTATCATAAAATGCATATTTGAAGAAGATAGATCAGTCTCATTATTCATATGATATGACCAATTGATCAAAATCTGACACTTCCCTGGATACCTCATATGTATTGCTAGTCCATCCTTTATAACAGACCTCTGGGAATAGGCACTTTGGTGATGGTGCCTCTATCAAACATAAAAGGCAATTCAAAGCAGCAGGTGAAAAAGAAATGGCAAATGTTGATGTCATGGGGAATAACTTGCAAATGTATTCTTTGTTAATGAATAGGGATAAAATATATTGGTTAAGACATTAGTATAACTGATTTCAATAGATACAGAAGAGTCTACAAGTAATGAATCAAAGCTTGTCTACATCAAAATGAGGTTATGAGACCATCAATATCTAAATCTCGATATTTAAGACCAGGCAAAGATTATCTATGACCAATGGATTGCTCCATTCCATTCCATTTCATTTCCATGAAATTTTTCTGGTGGAAATTCAAATAGACAATAAAATATTATATTTCTTTCTATAAATCTATTGTATTCTCAAACTATTTTCTACATGGAAGTCTGACATTTCCATTTGCCTTTTATAGATGGAGAAAAACAAATTATAACGTGAAAATGCATCGTTAACGCATCGTAAGACCAAAACCCATCGTTAGCTACGACCACCTCTTGACCCCACGCAACGTTAACAAAGGGTTTGATTTTTCTAATGCAAGATTCATATACGGCTAATTCCATGATCTTGTATCACATATATGAATTTTTCAAGTTCAATTCTGACATAAAAGTAATACCTGAGTTGAAAGTAAACAAGTCAAGGTCTCAGGAACTACTTTTGTTTTTTCCATAAAGCAAATAGAACTTATTTTATGACTGGTATAAGTTGGATGTTGCCTTAGTAACATTTTACCCTCAAATTTGCACCAAAAAGTGATTTGGTACTGAAACAGAGAAAAACATCTGAGGCTTTTCCTTATTAGTGTATAAGAAGCCCCAGTCTCTGTGCTCTAAAGTACAATCGCGTTTTAGTAATAAATGTTAATCATAGCCGAGTAGTGTGTTGTTGGAATTTGCCGTTTTCAGATGTCACGCCTGTCACGAAAAACATGAAAAGTTTTTGCTGTGTTTTATTAAAAGGTCATGTTTTGGTGAAACATCAATATCTATCTTCTATCATGGAGTCTACATCTGCAAAGCAATAAACAAACATTCAGTGATTGCTTATTTCTCCACTATTACATCTCAAAATCGGTCACGCCTGTCACGAAGTCGAAATCCCGGAAATGTTTAAGTCGCCATTTTGAAAAAAATGTATAAAACTCAAACTTAAAAGACATGTTAGAATCATCATTTCCTGTCTTAATTGGCAAAAAACCCAACGAAAATCTGTTATTTAGAACTTTTGTAGCAAAATTTTTCTTTTCAGTGGCCATTTTTGCCATAATGCAATTTAGCCTGATTTTCCAATCCGAAAGTGCTTTATGACGCCATAATTACGAAACGCCTCGGCTGATTTTGATGATCTTGGTATCGTTGGATAGGGGAGGATCATACCTATCTATTCTTAGCAAAACCAAGTTCATAGGAGGTATTAGGGTGGTTGCAACAACCCTTCGGAGGACGTGTTGCAAAAATAGCTCAGGAGGACAAGGGTTAAAGCTCAAAAATAGATTAGACTTGCATAATACAGTATCAAAACTGTTGAAAATAAATCATAATCATAAATAAAGACGTTATTAAACAACAGGTCCATTGCTAAAATCAAGTTTTACTAGGTGTGCACAAATGTCATGCCTGTCATGTCACGCCTGTCACGAAATGATTTAGCCTGTATTCTCCAAGTTAAGAGCTACAACTCCAAAAGTGAAATGTTTCCTGATTGGTTCCCCAAAGGAGATATACTGCAACATAAACAGGAATCAAATCTCCTGTGGGAAAGAGATAGAATTCAGCATTAAACCATATTTTTGAAAAGGCAGTGTCAGTTTGGGTCACGCCTGTCACGGACACTTTGTGTCCCCATTGAGTGATTGAGTTAGAATAATTGTTTCACTTTTTGCATCAAATATCGAATGTTTACTATAACATATAGGAATATTTCCGTGGTATCGCCTTATAGATAAAATTTATCAGCTATTCTGAGAAAAAAAAGGTTCATGCAAAGGTCACGCCTGTCACGCTGGAATTCGCCAGACCTAACGATGCGGTGAACACTTGCGAAGGGTTTTCACGTCATTGTGAAGTCTAGTTGTAGTTACGAGCTGAACCCTTCGTTAGCTACGATGCATCATAATGTTAGTGAAATTGACCCCTGGTCTTGCTCTTTTTGTATCATAAAAGTAGCTCGCTGATTATAAGTGAGAAATGGTCACCACAGACCTTCAACTCTTTGTGGATGACCCGATTCTAAACCACATCATCTGCCAACCTCTTAATATATCAAATCTATGTTTGCAATTCATTTCAATTTATACCTTCCAATATCAACTACTTCATCCTTGAATTTCATAAAGCTATACATAAAACATCATTAATATTGTCTCTCATAATTTGCTCTCCAGACACCCAAACAAACCATTGAACAAGATGGTTTCATTATCAAAATGAATATGATGAGCATTTGAAAAAGACAAATTATTTGTTTTATACATTCAATGACCAATTCATCAAAATCTGACAGTTCTGTAATTGCAACACGCATGTTCCTAGTCATGCCGCTATAATGGACTTCTGGGAATAAGTACAAGGGTGAAATGGTACTTTCTGAAAATTTGTTGATTAACATGAGCTTTAACCCTTCGATCTGATAGAACGCTTGAGCTTTCCAAAGGAGCTTACGAGAGATGCTCAGGCATTCCAATTCATATTGAGTGTAAATTATTTCAGTATGGGTTATATACACATATATTACAATTCAGAATTGAAAGGGTTAAGAAGAGACAATCAATTACACAATAATAACTGCAAAGCATCTTTTTTGAAGTCATTGACTTAAAGTCAAAGGTCATTGTTTTGGGCCAAGGTACTATTCGGAGATACAAAACAAACACCGATGGTCTTACATAACAAACATAACTAAATTATAGTTCTAACTTATTTTGCCAATAATAACTGTATTTTTTTTTTAATTTAAAAATTCTTCACTATTTTTTTCTGTTATTTAAAAAAAATACTTCATCATCTGCTAAAATAATCAGTCATTTCAGGCACTGCTTCCATGTTGTGTTTAGTCAAAAATGACATCCATAATATCATAGTGTGTGTGTATTGTTGCATTTAAGGCATATCTGCAATTATTGTAAGCATGTTGCACCCGCAGGTCATTATCAAAAGTCATTGTTACCTGATAATGACAATGCAGTTATTTGTGTATTACTAGAAATAATCTAATAAGATTGGATCATGCTATTAAGCAGGTATTAATATACATCTACAAAATTGAGCAGTAACAATTATAAAGTACCAGCAATACTACCAAATATCTACCTCTGTTAACAATTGATAAAAGTATGTTTTAATTTGTTGTGGTTAATTTCAATCAATTTGGATTATTTATTAAAATCTATCAAAAGTACTATGACACCATAATCCAAGACACCTAAACATCTAATAATTGCTTAATAATAATACATGACATAAATTTGCTATTTGAAAAAATGATGGATTGGTTCTCATTACATTGCAGGAAATGACCAATTTATCATCTATTTGACAGTTTGTAAGTTTTCTTAATGGAGTTCAGAATTTGCTTTTTATGAAGTGGATAACAAGCACATTTATACATACAATGGCCCTTCCATACTTTACTTTGAGAATTGCAAATGTAATTGGCCTGTCAAGCTATTGCTTGCATACGCATTATTTGAAAATATAAGTTGATTATTATGTTATAGTCAAGTACTTGTAGTAATCTACAAGAATGCAGAGCCTCTTGCAGCATCACTTTAGGCGTTGTACAATCTCCTCTCCAAACTTAGCTGATATCTCCTAACTTAGCTGAAATTTTAGGGTGCAAATAGTCTTGTTTCCTATCTGTACTTTCTTTAATCTATGGGTATACTATAAGGCGGTGGTGGGAAACCTACGGCCCGCGGGCCGTATCATGTGTGTGGAATAGGCTAGTCATCTCAAAAGTCTGGATTTAGACGAGTTTGCTTATTAGACCACATTAATTTATTTATCTTAACAATATTAGTTGATATTTTGTATCGTCGAAAGGGTCAGACGTAGTGGAGTACACCAATTGTATAATGAAAGTTTGGCTGGCTAATGTTTTGACGGATAACTATCCCAGTAGTTGCAAATAATTGCCAAAGACTTCTAACTTTAGCTTGACCGATGTATATATTAAATACAAGTACTAAGGAAATTCGTTTCCCATACTGAGCAGAGAGAAACATTTCCAAGGTCAACCGCGAAGATATCATGAATAATGTTTATGCTAGTTTGGGAGAGTCTTTTTGATAACTCCCAAGATAACTTGAATTTGTGCCTCCTTGTGATCAATATTGGGGCATTCCTTAACCTTTGCCAAGCATCTATCTCACCATACAGTGAGATGTGCTTCTTTTCCTCCTTGACTTATAGAAGGCTTACTTTTTTCAAATAAGGAGGAGACCAACCATCTTGGCGACAAGTAGTCAGCATTACACTTGTTCATACTTGTCAGAGTTCTGCTGTAACGCCTTGATATGTGTAGACATAAATCAATTAAAATAAAGATATTGGTTATAGTTTGACCCTACCTCATATTGACTATTTTATAGCAGTATGAATAGACCTTGACTTTGAAAATATAATCATAGTAACTGCTCTTTTAGTAGAATTTGGATTCGGCCCGCGAAAAATATCACAACTTTTTTGTGGCCCGCAGTAGTGAAAAGGTTGCCCACCACTGCTATAAGGCAAAGGTAGAACAGTTGATTAATAATATCTATTATTGTTATTAAGAGTAAATCTATATAAAAACCACACAAATTCTGAAAATCTTGGAAGAAGGGGGTCAGCAAGTTCATTTCATGTGAAGTCAGTGATTACCTTTAGGCAAACCATTATGCACAGGGAGCATTAAAAAATCACAGTTTTTCTAGATATTTAATAAATGGTATTACAAAAATTGCATAGTTTTGACAAGTTTCCCTCACATTCAGATGCATGTTTTGAATATATGGGTTTGTCATTCATCATAGTGTCAATATTGCATGCTAATATTTTTCTAACAAGTTGGTTATAGATTTACCTTCGTGATATGTAATACATAAAATGAGAGTGTTTCTATTTTTTGAAGAAAAAAAAGTTTTTATTATCAAAAATTTAATTTTTGGGGGGGTCAAAACAGAGAATTTGGATGCTCCATTTTTTGGTTGGTCAGCAGTTTTGAATTTAAGTTTTATTTTGGTTGTAATATATACCATTTGGCCCCTCATAATAAAAAATAAAATTATTGAATTATAATTTCTTTATATTAGAAACACCTCAAAACCTTATATTATCCATTGTACACATACAACGCATATAAATAAAGGGGCACCCCTCCCCGTGAACTTCAAATTTATTCTCTAATCCAATTTTATTTTGTAGTTTAAGATCTCTTCTTTCAATTGATACCAAAAAGAAAAGAATCGAGGAATGCCTTGGGTAGTTATGACATTTTAAAGCATGTTAGAACAACCATTTCAGTTGTTTTCCTTATTTATTATAATGCAAGCAAGAATCTGCATGGAAGAGTGATATACTTTTATTTGCCAAATTTTTAATAGGGCATGTTTTCGGGTATTGTAATTAAAAACTACATTGCGCAATTGTGCTTATTTGGTATGCATGGATAGAGGAGATCTCAAGCTAGCTAATTACATAATTTAAAAGTTCATTTTAGGTTTCCGGGGGGAGGGGTACCTCAAAGTATACAGTGTATACATATATATTCAATGGATCGTACAAGTTTGTAAGTGTTTCTAGTATAAACCAGCCAGAATACAATGATTTTATTTTTGATTATAGTGGGCCCAACAATAAATATTACAACCACAATAAAACTTAAATGTATAACAACTGACCAAAAGAGAAACAAAACCATCAAAAACAACATATTTTGGCCTAAAATGTTTTTTTTTTCAAAATATAGAAACACTGCTATTTTAATCTACAGTTATAATGAAGGTGACTATGTTTATAACATGTTATAAAAATACTAGCTCGAAATATCTAGGTTATAATGAATAGCAAATTCACATACTCAAGAACATGTTTTTGAAGGTGAGGAAACAAGGATGAAACTATGCATTTTTTGTACTACCCTTTATTTTATATCTAGAAACACTGTAATTTTTTTAGTGCACTGGGATGAAGAGTGAGTCATAGGGATGCCACAGGCCTTATATGAACAAAAATTGCTGACCCCCTTCTTCCGTCGATCATGTGGTTCTTATATAGATTTACTCTTAAGTTATTGCATTTTTGGAAGTTGTAATATACTAGTAAGCATCATCTTATATCTGATCACTAGCATTGTTTTCTTTCTTTTTTTCTTTGAAAAACATTCTGTCTCTTCAAAATATATTGTACATACACATATATTCTCAGTATGTGAGAATATCATTAAGAACCAATTATTACATGAATTACCTAAATCATCACATATGCCAAATATAAGTTCCTTTTTATCTTTGTTAAGCCATTCGTATCTGAAACTAGCAGGAAAAGTTGAAAATACAAATTGTAAGTTTTTATAAACTTCACCCAATTTGGAGATAGACGTAAAAATTATGGAAAGACAAATTTTCTCGACAAAATACAGTGTATTTAATTGTAACAGGTGTATCTCTCAGTATCTGGCTGTGTGATTAAGCTAAACAAGCATAGACAACTACATCTAATCACACCCTCCAGATATATAGCGATGTTTCTTATCATAGGATGCAATGATTACAGCTTTGTATAAAAGAACAGAAGCACAGCTAAAATGAGGTTCACTATCTTACTTAGAGAATAATGTTTCTGGAAAAAGAGGCCCAGGTTATGCAATACAAAAAAACTATTTGAAAGGAAATCTGGAATAAAACATAGACACATTGAGGTAAAAGCAAAATGTTTCTTCCCTGGAGGCCCAATTTCCATGCAATTACTAATTTAAGCAAGCTGTAGTGAGTGTGATCTAATATTGCTTGATTTGCCTTTTCACAGTGCTGCAACTTTAATGAGGCAGATTTATTAAGCTTTGAATCAACTAATAGAGAAAATTACAAATCTCCATGTGTTCCAAGTAGACTAGTAAATCTAACCCATATATATAGGTAAACCTGGAACAAATTGCAACAGAAGGTTTTTTGGTTTGATATTGTTACAATAACTCCACTGAACATTGTATCCAAAATTCGACAAAATCCGACAGACCGGGAAGTAGGCTAATTAGCATAAATCCAAAATGGCCGCCAAAATTCTCACCAAAATACTATATTTTCATTATAATGTCCTAAAAATACCTTGTAAAACACTCTATGTTCAAAATTATCATTAAGAAATTGCTTATGGAGCTGTAGCAAATATATCTGACTCAAAATTATGTCATATGCATAATTCAAATTCAAAATGGCTGCCAAAATAACTGATTTTCATTAAAATTAACCAAAACAACCATTAAAGTGCCTGATATCATAAATAATCAACAAGAAATAACATTAAGGGTTGCAATAAGATCATACTTCCCCTAATTATACGGTAAGCTTGTATCAAAATCAAAATGGCGTCTGTTCTTAGATTCAAAATGGCCGCCGAAATATGTTTATATGTGCAAAACTGGGTTAGAGGCACTTCAAAACAGTTAAATACTGTACATCAAATGTTCAAAAATATTCGATGGAAATTGGTTTTGACATAGCAGCTTTAATTCTCAAATAAGGGTGTAAGCATGTTTCAAATTCAATATGGAGTCTGTTCTGAGATCCAAAATGGCCGCCAAAATACAATTTTAGGCACAAAATGGGTTAAAGTGGCTTTTAAACAATATCAGAAATGGCAAATGTTCAAAGTAACTAATGGAAAATGACTTTTAGCGTACATGTAACAATAAAAACATATTTTTAAGGGTATGAAATGTTGTTTGCATGTTTAAAAAATTATGATGGAGCCTGTGCTATGAACAAAAATGGCAGAAAAAATACTATTTTATGCAAGGAAATGGATATAAGCGACTTAGAAACATTTTTGATATTGGATTTGAAACGTGCTATCAACCTGCAAAGCCATTTTCCATTGATTATGTTGAACATTTGGTTACTAGTATTTTGATATGGTTTTAAAGTCACTAACCATGCTAACTCCTTTTCATGCATAAAATTGTATTTTGGCGGCCATTTTGAATATCTGTACGGGTTCCACATTGTATTGGAAATATGCCAAAACCCTTGTTTGGGAAAAATGATATTAATGTTACACTCAAAACCATTTTCCATCGATTATTTTGAACATGTGGCCTTTTTAAGACCGTTTAAAAGTCACCTGAACCAATTTTTTGCGCCTAAAATCAAGTTTTGGCGGCTATTCTGAATCTTATAACCAGCTCCATAGCGAAATGGAAACATGCTAAAACCTTTATTTGGGAAGAAATGCT